>PQWD01006498.1:62793-94226 GCA_019425675.1 Leucinodes orbonalis | reverse complement strand
GGAAAGTATACGAACATAGTAATATGGCATTAAGAAACATCATGTAGATCGTTACAAACACACATATTCATGCACACAAAAATAAATGTTTGTATTGCCCGGGGATCGAACTTGTGTTGCAGTCGCCTTTAACCTACACCAAATGGGTCGACTAAACACTCAAACCACTAAACCAAGTATGCAGATACAATAATTATTCATCATTATCATCAGCTCATTATACGTCCCCACCGAGAGGCACGCGCCTACTCTATAAGGTATATAGGCCTTAGCTATCCACGCGGGCCCAGAGCGGTGGCCAAGTTCACGCACGACCTTTGAATATCTTCGCAGACGTCCGCAGGTTTCCTCACGATGTTTTCCTTCACCGTCAGAGCGTCGGATAAACGTACATATAATTTCGAAAATTCGACCAGTCATTGGTACGCAACGGGATTTGAACCTGCACCCTCCAGATCGAGAACAACAGCCCACTCCATTGAGTCATCGACGCTCGTTAACAATATAATATTATACTTTGAATAAGGTCTGAAATAATCCTGATATTGCGCCATATCATCCGTATTACGCCGAATCCGTTGCATGTTACGATGTTGGCCTGATTTATTGTTGTTTGCAATGTCCGTAAACTAATGCGGCTGTTTTATGTTACATTAGATAACGTAATTGCCAAGCAAGAAAAGACCCGAAATCGTAATGGGTTTTGTGGTGTTGCACAATGATATAAAAAAGTATAGACTCGTGATATGCTCACAAAACAATCGAAAATAGTGTTCCGAATGCAGTGGCTGCACACATACACACATTTAGAATGAGCGTACATTTACCTAAACAAAAGAGTACAAACTGTACTCTCTTCGGCGGTTCGTTTTTGAGCACGGATGGCGTATCTACCTTTGTATATACAGAATATCATTGGTGTTGCAGAATAAATCCGGCGAAGTACGTGTCGGAGGGCTCCTTACAAAAATAGACTTTTATGAATATATCCCACGACGGTTGGATGTTGACGACCCATTAGTGTAGCTGTTGAGACGTCGACTGACAACCAGGGTTCCGGTTCGATCCCTGGGTAGCACAAAAAATTGTGTGCATGAACATGTCTGTTTGTAATGGTCTGGGTGTTTCTATAATAATATGTATGTATTTAAAAAAAAATATAAGTATGTTTATCCGTTGTTTAGTACCCATAATACAGGCTTCACGCTTAACTTGGGTCTAGATGGCGCTGTGTGAATGTCAGTGGATATTTATTTATTTATTATATCAACCATTTAGTATTGTTTAGGAGTTTCTAGTTTTTTACTCTAATATGTTATTTAAAAATAGCAGCTATTTTAAATGCAATATATTATCTGCCCACAGCTATAATGTGGGGGAAAGTTTCATTTTAACGTTAAACGTCACATTGCAGCCTTGTTCTTCCGTAATACGTACTTAAAAAAATAAAACATAAAAAAAATACAAAAACAAAAATCATAAGACTACAAGACTGGGTATGTAACAACTAACAGAGTAAACTTATGAGACCAATTCTGCCACCAAACTGTTCGAAATATATCATTTATATTACGAAAGTTAAACTGCTACAAAACAATGGATCTCATCATCATCACTGTAAAAAGCCTGTACCTTGTAATATTCTTTTTTTTATCTTCTATATGTAGACATTTGACCCCATCTCATCTGATGGTAAGTGATGATGCGGCTGAGATGGATCATGCCTGCCTTGAAAACAAGCCTATTCACTTTTGCCTTGAAGACGGCCAGGTTGTAATGATAGGGGAACACATAAGGAGGCACAAAGAGTTCCATTTCTGTGCGGTGCGCATAAGGAAGCACCATAACGGCTGTGCGGATTTGTGAATATCAACCACAAACATATATTCAAGTAAATGAATAATTTTTGGAATATAATTGCTATTGCATAAAAAGATCTTTCCTTCATTCTGACTCCCGCCCTAATTACGCCAAATCGAAACCATAGAATAACAAAAACCCTTTGTTCAATAATATAACAATCGTTCATTCGAACACAAATTCGAAATGTCACAACAGTTATCCGGCGATAAGCCTTCTCGGCGTCCCTCTTCAAAACGCCGTCAATTTGTCTAGAAGCTTCCAATGCAAATGTGAATAAGTAGCCTGTGCCTGTAAGCTGGGTTTTCAATAGGGTTGTTGATTTTCCGTTAGACATGATCTATGCTAATGAACTACATCTATTTTCATCTCAACCTATACAAACCTCTGTAACCGAATCCCATGACACACGAAATATAGGCTCTACGAAGATGCATAGAAAAAATATTATAATAAACTTATCATAAATTTCTGGCGCACGCCTTAAATCTTAAATCGTGAGGATATTAAGTAACCCAACCGATGCGTAAGATTAGCATATGATTAGAACCTCTTTGTTTGTCTCAAATATTATATTTTATGTTTATGGCTAGGTTGGCAGGTAACTATACTTATAATAATGTCCTAAACCATTTGCCTAGTCCTAAGTATATAAATACCCATTTGGTGTTGCGGTTGAGAGTCGACTGCAATACCAAGGGTTCCGGGTTCAATCCCCGGGCAGTACAAACATTTGTGTGCATGAACATGTCTGTTTGTAATGGTCTGGGGTTTTCTATGTAAAATATGTATGTACAAAAAAAAATGTTTATAAAAAGTTATCCGTTATTTAGCCCAGAATACAGGCTTCAGGCTTAACTTGAGGTTAGATGGCGCTGTGTGAATGTCAGTGGATATTTATTTATATTATTATAAGCTTTCGCGATTTGCACGCCACCAATAAAAACATGTTAAATCGCGATATATTTTTTAAATAAAATAACTTATGTTTTAAGTTATAGACAAGAAATTAAATGTGATTTAGAGTCTTAGTTATAGACAAGAAATTAAATGTGATTTAATGCTTTAAGTAGCTTATCTTTACAATATCTATAACGGAAATTAATGTGAACGAAATTTACATAATCTTAGCAAATAGCGGCCCTCATTGATTGAGCATATAAACCTGCAAGCGACACAACAATGCCCTATATCCGACTTGATTCCGGCCAGCTGTGCCAACCCTGCTTCCCTTGACGAGGGTCACGAGTATTTTTGACGTAATTTTTAATTTGTATGTATTTATGTTACTGGCGTGGTAATAGCGTTGTGTTCAACAATAATTGAGGTGTATACGAAACGTTTGTATTTTAGAAGTAGCGAAAATTTTTTCTTTAATTTGATATGCAGTATTAATTTTAAATCTTACCACACACACACAAAAGTTAACATAATTATACATTATTTATCCTTTTCCTAAATTCTTGTTGAATATCCAATTTTTTATATATTTTAAGTAACATATAAGCATTCCATAAGTTACTTAAGACCACTGACAGTCACATCAGAAAAGATCACATTTCAACACCATTTTAGACTGGTCTATGTCTCTCTACTTCTTGTATTGATTATACTGAAATATGTAACATATCTATACACATAATTATCTCAAATGTAACCAATATATCAATGAAATTATATTCGAACACAATCAGTCAGAGGGGATAAGAGGGATCTTAACCAATACGTCAGGCGGGAGCCGAAGGGAATTTGTCTGTCAATAAATTGAACACTTCGACTATTCACATATTCCTAGTATTCACGATACTGAAATTGTTTCTGATATTTCACGAAGTTGTTTTACCGTGCATCTATATTCAAAAAGAATGACGGTTTTTGCCGGCTCCTCTCAGAAGTCTTCTTTTTTCCGAAACAGTGGTAGACTAATGAAAATGTAGTACCGTTTTATGTTTTAAAGTAACCACTTTATATTTTTCCGACGTTTAGCTGCGCATGAACGTTAATAAAGAACTTCGGGGAACACTAGCGAGAATGAGATATTGTGTGACGTTATAATAAGCACGGGATATTAAAATGGTTTCTTTTATATTTCAGATAATTTATTTTTAAATTACCGTGAAAATTTAAAATTAATTTTAATGTATATAGAAAATCTCTTCGTAATTTATCTTCTCATAGTAAAATTAAATTCTTCCTGCTTACTCGTACATAACACTGACTAAGCAATAATTATATGCACACAAAACATGATCTAAAAAAAGTAATGTATCATACAAACTTAAATAGTTAACTTCCCATGAGATGTTAAATAAGATTCAATTATTTTACAGCCCATGTTTTTTTATGTATGTTTGCGATATATATAAACCGATTTTGAAGATTATTTTTTTTTGTTGGAAAGGATCTGCTTCATATAATTATTTAGGCTGTTGCAATGTTAGTTTTCGACTGCTACGTATCGGTCCGTATGGGCATCATAAGGGGAAACTTTCGTGTATCATTGGACCTATTATTTAGCTCGAATCATGTTTAATATTATCGCTGAGTAAAACATTATACCTGCATCCCTTGCAGTATAGCTTGCCATATGTAATGCGTGAATTAATGAGGTAATATCATAAACTCATATTTTGTTCCTTGACTAAATTCGGTATTCTCCACCATCCGCAATAAAATACCAAACCTTATTTTTATAAAAGCGAGCCTTATTTTATATGTCGTTTCATTGATCACTTTTGTTTATTTGCAATATTGTATTTTTAAATACACTGAAACTAATAAATATTAGGTTTATTGATGGTAGTGATGACGTCACATATCAATAATCTCATACAAAATATATGGAAACGTTCCATTTTGAGAGTTCATAAAAAGTGCGTCAACGATTAGTGGTATCAAATACCCTATTTTCTTTGCAAGTTGTATTTTAGTTTGATTATATTTATTAATTATTTTAAAATTAAAATACAGGTGCCATCAGTATTGAGAAGTATTATTTAAGCGATACAGTTTTTTCGTATATTTATTTTGTGGAAGTGAGGTTCATAATGCAAGAAACTCACTAGAGCACTAAGAACTATCCTTTACCATTTTCAAATAGTATTTTAATTAGCTGTTACACATGCAACCATATTTAATGGAGCGGATGGTTATTTTCCCTCCCCTATTACCGTCTGTTTGCGAGGAAAACATAAAACTCTACCGGCAAATTACAAAAACATGAGCAAATGTTATAAAAATCACGGGGTAGAATAAATACTGCAACATTTTCCTCAGTCTAATAATATATTAGCCAAATATTAGTTCGGTTTGTGGCAAATATTGGGTTTGAGATGAAAGTGGGTGCTTGTCTATACATATGGGTACGTATAATCGAATATATCTGTAATATATTAAAGATGAAGGAAGCTGTTCATAAATTAATTTATTATGTAGTAGACTCGGTACTGAATCGTATTGGTAGGTACCACCGCAGTGCCAGATATCGTCCCGTGAAATAGGAGTGTAATATACTTTAATATTTCGGGATGAAGGCACTGTTAGCTAGTGAAATTACCGGGTATAAGAGACCTAACATCGGTTGTCTCGGGTGTCAGGCGCAGTGCGGCATTGACTTAAAATAATAACTGTCTCTCAGTTTTAAGTCTTCTTCAATGCTAGAAGAACGAATTTGGTAGATCACGCTCCTCTTGCCAGATGCTGTAGAGAATATAATGAACTTCACCTGAAGGAAATTGATATATTTCACGACTCCTTGCCTAGCTTCAGACGGAAGTTGTTAGATTTATTTTCTGTCGGTGTTTAGGTTCAAAGTTATATGGACCATTCTGTCATCCTCGAGTAAATTACTAAATGCCTTGCTCGAGGTTGGTAAGTGATCCCAGTATTGTTAGTGTTTCTGATTAGTATTGTTATTTTCATTTTTAGTTTTTTTTTATCTCATGTGTTGTTATTCTAATGTTTATCAATGTTGTGTACGCCTATAAAGGGTATATGTACCAGACCTTAACCTTTAACCAAATGTTGTCCAATGTTGTGTATTTATACTGTTGGTGTACCTTTTTAAATAAATAAATGCTGTTCCGTTATTATACGCCTGACCATACGCATGACAAAAGTGTTGAAGAATTATTACAATAGTTAGACATTATTTCCCGTCACACAACGCCACCCGTCTCCTGAGACGACATCTGTTTGGTCACTAATACCTAGTAATTTTACAAGCATATTTAACCCTTAACCGTCGTAATAGCATATATTCAACAGACACAATGATTCTCTGTTGTGTCTGGAATCCCTGCAGTTCATAGGTTAATATATCTGGGTGTTTCTTTACATAATATGTATGTATTTACATAAAAATAAATAAGTATGTTTACCACCCTACCCTGTTGTTTAGTACCCTAACTACAAGCTTCTTGCTTAATATGGGGCTAGATGACGCTGATTGCCTGTAAATAAATTTTGCCTTGATATTAATAATGAATAGCCTAGGGACAATGCACTTAGCAGAGAATGTGTAGCAGTATTCTTTTAATCCACCTCACCTTTCATAGGTACTTTTATCTCTAATATGCCTGTCAAGCTTGGAGAATATGACAAAAACCTTCAGTGCAATGGTGCCCTATCCCACAGTTGTTTTGTAATTGTACGTATGAGTTTCACCTACTGATGTAATAAAAAAAAAAAACCAACATTTTCCCTGAACAAGGAAGCACGGAATAACCCCGTGGGTGATAAATAATTCAAGAGAAGTACACGCGTTTTAACTTGCATTTGATAACTGGGCCGATATAAATCTTCCTTATTGCGGACTAATTTCTCCCAATGGGTCACTTTAACTCTGCTTAATCTTGTAAAGGTTAAAAACGTTTATAAATAGTATAAAAGTACGGACGCAATACGAGTACGCCATAATAGTTGAAATTTACAATTTTGTAGGAAGAACATTCAACATCAATACTTGCCTATAAATTGAATATAGGAATAAAAACAAGCTTTAAAATATCTGGTGCAACAAGGGAGGTGACCTATGTCCAGCAGTGGATTGCGATAGGTTGAAGAGATGAAGCTTTAATAAAAATGTGTAAAATTCAGTTTCAACCCTGACTCACTATGTTCGAAATTTTCAACCAAAAATACTTTGATCTAGACATCTTCGAGAGCAAATAGAATAAACCGCTATAGAATAGCTAATAACGTAAAAATCATTTTATTGTTTCAGATACAACAAAGTTAATGCAGAACGAAGTTGGGTCAACAAGGTTTTTTCACAGAGTGTAAGTATCAATAACTTTAAAAGTATTAATATCAGAATATGAGAATGTTCCCAGACATATTCCGAGATGAATTTATAAGATATTCTTCTATATTTGCATTCACAGCTTATAAAAATTAACACTTATACCGCCACAAATTCGGATACAGTGAGTCTGGTGGTCAAAAGTTTTCAAAATATAATTTAATAGACATCTTGGTTACCTCTTAAGGGGAAACGTCCATAATAATAACATAACAAAAATATATCAAAAACATAAAGACACTACACCTGATTTCAATATAATGACTTGGCTGTTGAAATACTCGGTTATTATATAATCAAACAAAGATGAAGGCAAAGAAGCAGACCCATGGAATTCGCTCTCAATTTTTTTTCACCGCGTTGGATAACCGTACATAATAATACAAATTCGAAAAGACATTGTTACGTGGCTGAATTTGAACGTGCAACCTCTAGTTTGGAGGGTGCAGGGTGAGGGGGCTTTTAGTATTTACTATTTCGAGATGTTGATAAATGAAATGTGAAAATAAACAAGCACAGTTAAAACGTAAGGATTACACAGAGTAGTCGGTGAGCGTCTTATCGTTATGTATTATTAAGGAGATGTAGGCTACGCCTATGTTGCCTCGTGAGGCTGCGGTTGGTTTGATAGCGAGTTGAGATTCATAACAATAGTAAATGTTTCAACTATCTGTATCATTATATGGATGTTTACTGAATGTAGTAAATGTTTTACTTTTAAATTGGAAATAGTTTTATCATAAATTTTGAAATATTATAAACTATAAAAGAAGGGTGAATTTAATATTCTTTATTTGTATAAGTGGCATGTTTAACAATGAGCTACGTTGTATTATTTGAATAAAATAAAAATTTAGGTCTGCAAACTTAACTAGACAGAAGAAGTATCTACATAAAAATATACAACTGAAAGAAACTTACAAAAATCTTACAATCACCATTTAATTAATAAAATATAATAAGTTAAATCATATTATGAATCAATTTTAAAAAAGATGTACCGTTATGTTACGGAATACCTTCCATACAAATAAACTTACTACTATAGAGGTACAAATATACTGCCCTGTGTAACTCTTACAACTTTTCATCAAACAATCGCATTTTCTTTTCAATTTTTATCACTGATCCGTAAAAAGCTATTGAATAATACGGTTCAAAATATAAATACACCAAGTTAATTCCACAGTTAGCTGTTAAGCCACGTTTTGCAATAGCTCGCGTCAAGTCTGAGGGTAAGCGAGCACTCAACGTTATTGCAGCGCATCCTCACTCGGGAGCGTTCGCTTTGTACCGATCCAGTCACGTGGTCTTAGATGGAATGCATAGAGTGATGGTAACTATGAATATATAATCTCCTACAAATGTTGTATTAACTATACGTTTTAGTAACTAGGATACCATCTCAAATTACGAACAGGAATGTGACATTTGTAAAAATTTTAAGCGGAAATAGGCTACAAAACGAGATTTTGATCCATTGCATAGCTTTTAATGAAGATTAAAGTAACATTTTTGTACTAAAAATGTCCCTTACCAACAATCCAGAATTTTCGCATTGCAAAACACAAGTGAAAATACAGTCCAGAAATCTATAGTTATTTTTTACGTAAACACACAAACAGTCTGGAAATCGATTCCAGATAACGGCAACACTAGCATACGTTCTTCTAGACGATGTTTTTCCTGGCAACGAATTCTAATTCTTGGCTATGTGCCTTATATGATATACGGAAAAGTTTAGTACTAATATTTGAAGTAGTAACCAAATATTGATGATATTACCTGATCTGAGCAACACCTGGTGTAAGCATTAATTATACATTTAGTATTTGATGTTTTTGCGATTCTTGAGATACGAAGCTACTGGTATATCAACTAAGGAAAACATGCAATAATAACAATATCTAGAGATATAGTAGGGACTCTAAAGGGATTCCTTGGTATTTCATATAAATAGTACTAGAAACCCCGGCTTCGCACAGGTGCAATGTTAATACTTATTGCAGAACAATATTTTATGGTAGTGTTGAAATTGGTATCAGAGATTGAAGAGCTGAAAAAGACAACAGCCCTGGTATAGACATGTGATGAAGAAGGCTACGTAACAAAAACAGTGATGTGTTAATTTTCAGAGGTGGTAGAAATACTGATTTATAAAAGAATGAATGTATCTATTTTGAATTGTCTGGAATGGAAACACACACATGTTGCGCCTACACCAAAGATGTGGGCTTTAAGCATTAAGACAGTGATAAATCTATTACATGTAAAGGCGAATCTAAATATTCTATGAAAATAATTATCTTGATTGTACATCCAGATATTTTCATAGAGTATTTAGATTCTCATCCTTTTTATTCAGAAGTGGCCTCAGATTATAAGTAAGCAAACTAATCAGTTTATCAGTTTGAGCTGCCCACGAGGTTTTCCAATCCTGTTTGAATTCAAATATTATATTTGAATAGACCTATATTCCATTGCCAGGAATGAGTTTTAAAGAATACAAGGAAAATATTTTTATTTATTTGATTTGGGAAGTCAGCCCTTAATTTATCAGTCATCTTATTGAAACGGTGCGGCAAAATTATAGTCACTTTAGAAATATTATCAAGATTTTGTGTTCGCAACTCTTTGAAGAACATTTATTGCCCTTGGAATTATATCAACTATTAACCACTGATAATTTGATATTGCTAAAAATTTTAGAAAACAAGAAATATTTAAAACAGCTACAAACAAAAAATTCTCAACGTAATAAAAATCCAAATTCAACTGTTAAAAGTAATATTAAATTAGGTACAAATAAGTCTCTTTCCCCTTATTCATTAACACTATCTTTGTGGGTATCACATTCTCTTACCAAATCTTCCGTCATAAGGGACATGCTTTTTTTTTGTCTGTGGTTCATTAGTGTGGACTGTTGCCTTCTGATGTGGAGGGTGCAGGTTCAATTCTGGTCACGTATCAATGTCTTTTCAAATTTTCTAAATTATATACGTTTATCCACGCTCTTACGGTGAAGGAAACATCGTGAGGAAACCTGCGCACGCCTGCCAAGAAATTCAAGGGTTGTGCGTGAAGTCGTCCATTCCGCACTGGGCCCGCGTGGACGTTAAGGCCTATACACGCGCACGGGTAGGCTCCTGACCCTCGTTGAGGATGTGTGTGTGAGCTGATAATGCATATTACTAACTATGAGCGCATTTGCGAACTTGAATATTACGTTCAAGAGTCATCCAAACATATTTTCGTATCAAAACATATTTTGTTTGAATAGGACAAATTGAAGTCTTCCATATTATACGGAAAATTTATTCTTTCGTTTATTTAGTTAGAAAGCTCAATTCATTCATATTATATCAAAGTAGTACATTTCATCTGCTAAAGCTCAGAAGGAGTAGACATTTTCTTATATAATAACATAATGCGGACGCTAAGTGCAGTCCCGTGTATGCGCGGTGCAATTTATATGCACCTGGGATCTCATAATGTCATAAAGTTATTTTCACTGTAAAGCTGCACAGAGTAGTAGGGTCTCAATTCGCCCTTAGGAAAAATTTTGCATAGGTACCATTTTATATTGTTATCACTCATGAATCATTGTTAATAATAAAATATGAATCGAAATTAACGAAAAGTAAAAATAACGAATACTATGACGAATCCCTTCAATCTCTATCATATGCGATTGAAATTTCAACAATATACAATAAACAAGACTTAAAATTTACTTACCGTATTTATTCAGTTTCCATATCAGATGATGATGATGAAAAGATATATCTATATATGGTATTGAAAATTTACTTACGTATTTATTCAGTTCCATATCAGATGATGATGCCAGAAAATAATCTATATATAGGTATTGAAAATTTACTTAACGTATTTATTCAGTTTCCCTATCGATGATGATGATGAAAAGATATATTATATATAGTTGAAAATTTCCGTTCACTGCAGTGGGCTGTTATAGGTTAACTCAAATACTAGTATAATTAAATTGCTTTGTTTCAGGGTCCATGGAAAGCCATATGCAACGGGTAAGTAGCTACACCTTAATTAAATTAATCGACACAAAAGATGAATAATGTATTGTTATAATATCAGTTTAGATATTTCTTTGAATCATATCATCATCATCATTACAGCTTAATAGGTCCACTGCTGAACGAAGACCTCCCTAATGAGTTCCACGCGGGCCGATCCCTAGTAGTTGATATCCATCTGATACCTGCCACCTTAACCAGGTCATCCGTCATCTGGTTAGGGGTTTGGCCTACGCTTCGCTTTCCGTTACGTGGACGCATTCGAGAACCTTTCCGCCATCGGTTCTACGCACTATGTGCCCTGCGCAGTGGCACTTCAACTTGCTAATCCTCTGGGCTATGTCGGTCACCCTAGTTCTCCTACGGATATCCTCGTTTCGGGAGATATCCATAGGATTTTATCGCATAGGGAGACACCTAAAATAGCCCTCTTACATAGACGCTGAGCTGATTCTTTGTATACTACAACGGATAAACATACTTTTATATTTTTTTTTTGTAAATACATATTAATACATAGAAAAACACCCAGGTATGCAAACAGACATGTTCATGCACACAAATGTTGTACTGCCCGGGGATAGAACCCGGAACCCTTGGTGTGCACGCGATCCTTCTCAACGCAACACAAATGATTTGTCGGCTTATTATCGTCCCTATACGGGCACAAGCCTACCCGTACAGGGTGTATATGTACAGGCCTAAGTCGTCCGCGTAGGCCCCACAAAAACAAATTAGTACCCTTTGTAGTATCTCAAAGAGCATATATATCTTACAACTAAACCCACATCGGAACTCCACAAAAGTCCACTGCAATCCGAACGGGTTGATTAAAGTTTACAAGGGGTTACCAACTGCGTTAAGCTCTATAAGTTTGACACAGAAAGTTCTGAACTGAACATTATTGTCACCACAGATTTCCCAATACAGAAAACACCCAGACCATTACAAACAGACATGCTCATGCACACAATGTTTGTACTGCCGGGATCGAACCAGAACCCTTGTGTTGCAGCGACGTTCAACGCTACACCAAATGGGTCGTCAATATAATATAGAACAGAAGTCTACAACTTCACTCAAAACAACTTTTAAAGTTTGCAAACGACACCGGCTTACTTACACTTTAATGTATTTCAGTTCAGTTTAACGCAGACAAGTTTGACGCTTTTACTTAGGTTCACGATTTAACTATACTTTGGTTTCAAGTTACTCTTCTATCTGGGGGCACGGTAGTGCCTCCGCCAACAAGCTAAGCGCAAGGGCAATACCTACTACCAATTTTCTCCACACATATTTACTGATATGTAGATTTTTTTTGAAATAAGGGTCGGTACAGTTTTTTTTTTAATTTTTTTTTTTAATAAATATCCACAGACATTCACACAGCGCCATCTAGTCCCAAGTTAAGCGTGAAGCCTGTATTATGGGTATTAAACCACGGATAAATATACTTATATACATTTTTTTTTGTAAATACATACATATTCATAAGGGTTCCGGGTTCGATTCCCGGGCAATACAAACATTTGTGTGCATGAACATGTCTGTTTGTAATGGTCTGGGTGTTTTCTATGTATAATATGTATGTATTTACAAAAAAAAAATGTATATATGTATGTTTATCCGTTGTTTAGTACCCATAATACAGGCTTCACGCTTAACTTGGAGCTAGATGGCGCTGTGTGAATGTCAGTAGATATTTATTTATTTATATTATACATAGAAAACACCCAGACCATTACAAACAGACATGCTCATGCACACAAATGTTTGTACTGCCCGGGGATCGAACCCAGAACCCTTGGTGTTGCAGCCGACGTCTCAACCGCTACACCAAATGGGTCGTCGTAAGTTAAGCCGTGTAAATTCAGAAGCTTGGCTCTTCATAAAATCTGATTACACAGGGCAAACTTTTTGGTCGACTTGACAACATTTTACATGAAATGCTTTTGTTGAAAGTTACATAGCGGTAATGATAAAAACCCCATCAGCCTTTATAGTTATCCGTGTATAAATCAATGATGTAAAAAGTATAGATTCGTGATATGCTCTCAAAACAACCGAAAAAAGTGTTCCGAATGCAGCGACAGCACACATACACATATTTCTAATGAGCGTACATTATCCTAAACAAGCGCCTACATCTGTATTCTCTTTGGCGGTTCGTTTTTGAGGCACGGGTGGCGTATCTTCCTTTATATATACTTATATCATTGGTATGAAACGAGAGTCCCAAACTTATGTAATTAAAAGTTTCGCGCTCACTCGTTGATTACATGGTCAATATGAATGGGCGTTCATTTGACCCAGTTTAAAAAGGTGTTGTGAACCTAGTAAAATTAGTTACATAACGTTGACAGTCCGGGGCAGTCCACACCTGGAGGGTTGCCGCCATCTCTCACAAAAGTATTACTATATACGTCACCATTTTTGTACCAGGAAATTTGAAGTATTATTATTGTAATACTGTTATAAGAGCGTCGGTGGCTCCCTGGTGTGGACTGTTGCCCTCCTACCGGGAGGGCTGTGGTTCAGATCCCGCCACAAACCAAAGTGTTTTTGAATTTTCGAAATTATATGTACGACGCTTTTACGGTGAAGGAAAACATCGTGATTCGTGATCGTGGTCAGAGGTTGCGCGTGAAGTCGGTCAATCTGCACAGGGCCTGCATGGAAGACTAAGGCATTTACACTATCTAAGGGTAGGCCTATACCCTTTGTGGGGATTTTTAATGAGCTGTTGATGATACAAGGTCGAAGAAAGATCGCTGCTAAATATTTTCTTAGTGATGTTAATAGTAACGGCGGTTATATTTATAGACATTTTTTTCAAGTTTCTTGTGTGAATCTTATTTCGGTTCACACAATACATATACTTCCAAAGTTTAAACAGTGTAGTTCGTATATTTTCTGAAAAAAGAAGCTATGTCATACGGATGGACAAAAAACATGACGAATCATTTCGTTCTGAATTTTGCCATTTGGCTACAGAACCCTCATAATAAGTCGCAATTCACGACTGGCATGGGATTTAAAAAGTTGCTAAAAATATTTTTAATTTACATTTAAATGCTAATATACACTTAATTCACAGTGAGCTGCGACGATTTCCTATTCAAACAGGGCAATATGCGTTTCCTAGGTCACCTCCAGGATCAAGTTGCGTGGACAACTCTTAATGGGCAAAGTTGGGACGCGTTGAGACCGAGGGAGCAAAGTGGTTTGTTATCACGTATCGGATATACGAGATAGGTATCTATATAGTTTAAGCATACCGAATTATATTCTTTTGGTCGTGAAATAATTAAAAATAGCATTTATTTCAGTAAATCACACACATTCAGTCACCGGGGCTTCCTAGAAAGTAAACAAGAGATACTCGTGATGGGAAAGCCTCGCCCTTCCAAGTTAATTTTAACAAGTAATATTTTCATTTATATCACTGAAACTTTACTTTTACATAATTATATCTAACTAAATGAGCATCGGTGGCTCAATGGTGTGAACTGTTGCCCTCCTACCGGGAGGGCTGAGGTTCGAATCCCGACACGTACCAATGTTTTTAGAATTTCGAAAAATATATGTACGTTATCCGACGCTCTTACGGTGTAGGAAAACATCGTGAGGAAACCTGCACACGCCTGCGAAGAGATTCAAAGGTTGTGCGTGTAGTCGTCTAACCCGCATTGGGCCCGCGTGGACGACTAAGGCCTAATCACCCTATACGGGTAGGCTCGTGCCCCTCGGTGGGAACTTTTAATGAGCTGATGATGATGATGATTATATCTAACTTACAACATAAGTGAATATAAAACGTGAAATGGTATTTTTTTGCTAACTTCTTTAGAACCAACCTCAAACAAACACCTCAAATTTGGCTTTGTTTTCAAATAGACGTTGACAAGTTGTTTTATTTATTACATTGAGAACCTAAAAGTACCCGATTTTTACGTTACGTTGGGGGCTAGCGCGTTTAACTAAAGGTCGTCATCGAATTGGTGACCGAAAATCATTATTTCGAGTTCTTCCATGTCCATGAAGACACGTTAATCCATTTTTAAGAAGTGGTACGTCATCATCAGCATCATCAGCTCATTAAACGTCCCCACCGAGGGGCACGTGCCTACCCGTATAGGGTAACCAGCAATCTATCCTAAATCAAAGAATCTATTCTATAGAGGAATATAATAGTTTACAGAAATAATAGGTGAGGTATAAAAAGTTCCTAATACATCGCCGTTATTCGAACATAGCAAAATACTTTCAAATCCATTTACAAAGAAGCGTTCCTTTGGGAAATAACCCAAGTTTGAACTATCAAATGGACTTCTGAACACGAACAAATAACAATACATTCTTTGGCGACTTCCACGTGTTTCCACTTTGGTGTTTGTGCCTATAACCATTTAAATGGCGAGGAAGAGATGATTTTTTTATCGTACAGTTAAGTCCTTGATAAGAATTATAGAATATCACAAACATTAACATAACACCATCTAGCCTTAAGTTAAACGTGAAGCTATGTATGGGTACTAAACAACGGAGAAACATACTTATATAATTTATTTTTGTATATACGTAAAGAAAAACCCAGAACAATACAAACTTGTTCATCCATACAAATATTTGCACTGCTCGGAAATCGAACGCAAAACCCTTGGTGTGGCAACCGACGAAATATCATACCACATGGGACACCAGAGAGTTCATTCGTTTGAAGTTTTTAAAAGTAAAATCCGAGCAGTCACTGGATACCTTTAGATTTATATAAAACCCGCCATCTTCCTTAATAAGTAGTCGCAACCAGTGTTGCCGCTTATTAGTCTTCTGTCGATGGAATATCGATAGTTGGGCATAAGCAATAATATAGATAGACCTATCGATATTATTGAACTATCGATAATATCGATAGATATGACATCGTCAGAAGCAATAGTTGATATCCCCGCAATAGTTAAATTATTTTTTCGATATCATCGAAGCTTTTTGTTAAAACTATCGATACTATTATTACTATTTATTTATTGTCACGTCTCAGTTTAAAATACTGTTTCTAAGTGTTGCTGTTTTAGTGATATCATTGTGAGGGAAGCGAAATTAAAGCTAATACAGTTTCTTTGTGCTCTTGACTATGACCAAACTGAAATTCTTATGCCAAACTGAAAATAACTTATACAGATTAACATACCTACATATACTCATTAACTCACTACTCATTAACTTAATATTATGATCAATTAACTTAATTTATTCAATAAAATTCTGTAATCCATTGGAAATTGGTTTCCCAAGATACAGGCTTTACTTAGTTCGGTAACCCCTTGAAATTACGTGATTTTGATAATTTTAACACTTGCCAACTTATTTCTATCTTAATTTTAATTCCGATTCAATAAATATTTTTTTTCTTTTCTTTATTGCTTCTGACTATGGCCAAAATTATTAGTAGTGTTGATAATATCGGAACTATTTATAGGCCTATAGATAGTAAACATGATTTTCGAGGTCAACTATCGATAGTCAAACTATCGATAGTTCGGCAACTCTGGTTGCAACATGGAAGGGCCTTTGAGCAATGTCACCCAAGCCCTCTGATCCTTCGGCTCAAGGAATTCCGAAGATAATCCGTCCCGCCCACATTCCTTACTCGGACCTTTAAACAATGGAATCTAAAAATCGACAGAATTTGTTTACGTGAGCAAAGTGAAAAATCGTGATACGAACTTCAAAATTTATTTACTTATTTTTGGCTGGCTGTACGCTACGGTGTGACCAGCGGTGTATGATATTTTTTCCGTAGTAAGGCAGTTTGTCCACAAGAGCTGAGCGTAGTAACGGACCATTGAGCGAGGTAACATTCACCAATAGAAATGCATAAAAAAAGACGAGCGAGTAATTTTATGTAATTCTATTGGTAGATTGTAGGTAACGTCGAGCACTGCTCCGCTGCGGTATACAGGTAGCCTTGAACGTAGCGATCCCGCTATCTACTAATATATTTTGGAATTTTCGAAATTATATGTACTTATCCGCCGCTCTTACGGTGAAGAAAAACACCGAGAGGAAACCTGCGCACGCCTGCAAAGAAATTCAAAGGGTGTGCGTGAAGTCGTCCAGCCCGCACTGGGTCCACGTAGACGAAACTATACTTTTTACATCTTTGGAAAGATGATGATAAACTGTCAAAAAAGTCGACCCTGTAAACACTTTCCCTAAGGAGAATCCATTAAAAATGACGCAGCAATACATCAAAAGTCAACTTTAATATCAGAGACACCTTCTCATATAGAGGCCATATAAACCCTAAAATGTTTAATTACTTGTGCTTCGAAGGGTTACGTTTAGGCGAGGAGATTGTAGGCAAACTTTCTTTTGTTCTACTCACACATATTTTACAGTTATTACGTCATAACGACCACTGGCTTTCCCTTTCCTGCTATTCTTCCTCCAATAACATTACTTACCGTGGGTTTCGAAACATAACTGGCCTTGCAAGTCTAACCACTAAGTGGTAGACTCGGTATTGCATCGTCTAGGTAAGTACCACCGCAGTGCCAGATATCATACTATGAAACAGGAATGCACTTCTGTGTTTCGAGATGAGGGCACTGTAGCTAGTAAATTACCGGGTAAGAGACCTAACATCTTTTGTGCCGGGTGACGGGAGCACAGTGTGACGGATGATGTATAACTGTCTATTGGTTGTTGGTCTCATTCAATGCCGCTCTGTCATGGTCAGGCGTATAACTTACCATCAGGATCATTCAGACCGTTGTGTATACTATGTATCACAAAAAAATCTAACCCCTGGATTGATTTTAGTATTGATTGCTACAATAATTTTTAAAACATTTTTCCGCTATTACCTGGTTATAAAGTTGAAATATTTTTGATGTAATTTTAAGTGATATAGATCATAATTCATTACTTACTTTAATTAGATCATAATTCATTACATACTTTAACCGACGGGAGTAGGGCCTCTTTTCCCTCTAACATATCCTAGGTTACTTAGTCTTCCCCGCAACGCCAGGAGTCGAGTTTCGAGTACAGAGACTCCCTGATGCTCGTTGTGTATTTTATTAAATCTGAAAGCTATCTGCACTCACCACTTTTCCAGTGAAGCAGTAAAGGCCAGCTGCAGCTAACAGCAGCAGCAGTAGTCAGAAAAAGTCAACGTCTAGATGTTAGTTAGATGTAAGTTAGTGTCTGTTTGTAATGGCCTGGGCGTTTTCTATGTATAAATATGTTTGTATTTACAAAAAAAATTGTATACAACTATGTTTATCCCTTGTCTAGTACCCATAATACAGGCTTCATGCTTGGGACTAGATAGCTCTGTGTGAATGTCAGTGGATATTTAAAAAAATTTGAGCTATTAAATTTAACGTATTTTTTCACCGCACATACTTTTTGTATTTTTTTATCAATTATACAAAACACGTATAATTATAGAGATTGGCTCCATGCCTATACGGGTTTACCCCATACTATAAAGGCTGTTCCAAACTTTGGCAATTATTAAGTCGCCAGAGGTATTTAAGTTACACTAAGCTATATCCGTTGAGATTTATGTGTACTGTCCATTTAGACCGTGTGTTAGAGGTATTTGAAGTGATACGACAGTTCCAAAATAAGTATGTAAGAAAATATTATACATGTTAAATAAATATTGAAGCTTTTCTAAGAACAGGATTTTTCACAAGCTTTTTATTGACAGCAGATTATTACTCGTATAATCGATAATTTTACATTTGCAACTCTACTTCCGTTATCTACTTTACTATGTGGTAGACTCGATACTGAGTCGCCTAGGTAGGTACCACCGCAGTGCATATCATCCCGTGAAACAGGAGTGTTATGCACTTTTGTGTTTCGGGATGAGGGCGCTGTAGCTAGTGAAATTACCGGGTATAAGAGACCGGGATAGATGCGCTCATTGGGGGAGGCCTATGTTCAGCAGTGGACGATGGTGGGCTGATTGATTGATTTGATTGAATAAATAATATATGAGGTGTCATTATCATGGCCTTTGAAACTTAAGGTTAAGCCATTATCATTATTAGCCTATTACGTCCCACTGCAGGGACGGGCCTGCCCACACAGCATGTGGGCAGATTGGACCGTAACCCACCAAGCGGGCTCAATGCAGATTGGTAGGTGTTCACAACTAACATCCTATGATAATAGTCGAGATCGACTTAACGTACCTTCCGAAGCATGGAACCATCTTTCTTTTCGACAATCTGGTGATTCCAGCGGCGATATTTTGTGACAGATATCACATAGGAACCTTTAAAAAGAGTATAATCCTATGTCAAAAGCAGTGTTGGCACTCGATAGTCTGACTATCGATAGTATCGATAGGGATAGCTTAGTATATCGCAATAGTATTGGGACATTGGAACACTATCGATAGTATCGTACTCAATATAGACATAACTATCGATATTATAGATAATCGATAGTATATTGCAATACTATCGTAGGTATTGCACTATCGATAGTTAAACCTTTTTTGTCTTGTCTCTATCGATAGTATCATACTATTGCTAGTTGGTGTAATTTACAAAACCGATACTATCGATAGTCATTTCTATATTAAGCTACGATACTATCATAGTATTGCAGTGTATCAATACTTTGCGCTAAACTAAGCTATCGACACTATATAGGCCTATCGGTAGTATAGATGATTTTCGAGGTCAACTATCGATAGTCCAACTATTGATAGTTCGGCAACACTGGTCGAAGGCAAGCAACGCACCGGTTTTGATGACACCATTGTAAATCGGCGGAGGTTTCGATAAACAGTGAACTAGCTAGATGCACAATCATGAAGAAACGTCAACTAAAAAATGTCCGAGCCGCACGACACATACGTATAGTTATTGTTAAAAAAACGAAAAATTATTCACTTAAATTTTGACCGTAATGCGTCATAGAAAGAGTACAAAATCAAAAACACGAGCACACTACTATGTTATGACATGTAGCGAGCGACAAGATTATGAATGAAAATTCTGCCCAACTGACACGATGGACAGACTTTTGCCGCGGACACGAGTGTGATTATTTATTTATTTGGAAAACCAACAGCATTTCATAGCACATTTAAACAAAACAGTTAACAAAAACAGTAGCCAAAACAGTTTACACTAATTAAACAATACAGGGCGTCGCTTAGAAATTATGTATAACTCATAATTTAAGATAACACTAACAATATCATTGTAACATGTGATAAAACTGATAGATACAAACCTCACTCATATAACAATCTTTTAAATCTAACTTATTAACAAAAATATCTATGTGGCAATATTTTGTATTATATACACGAACAGCTCTTAATATATAACGGTTGCATGCATAATTAGTTCGGCAAGTGGATTCTGCGAAATTTTCGCGTGTAGTTAGTTTATTGTGTATCTAAAGCGGAGGTGAAAATATTCGATCAAGTGTCTCTCTTGCTCATTTGCTCCCTTTAACATAATACACCCCAAACTTAAACATTCTAAAATCAGAGACAAAAAGCGGCGTGATTCAGCTATGACGTCATTATCTCGACGTATGGATACGTCACTAATGATCGCCTGTGATCCTGATTGTTCCCTTAATGAGGCCCTTGCGTAGAGTGTGTATGCCTTTGTACAATTACTATACAGATTTCAGTATTTTATTTCAGAAATCATACTAGAATTTTCATTGTAAATATATATCGAACGTGGTTGGCTAAACTGGATAGTTAATTCTTTTTTTAATGATATGTATGTCAAGCATATGTCTGGCATATATAAGTTGTAAGTGTACATGACGATCAGGTCGCTCACCTGATGGTAAGTGATACGCCTGACCATGACAGAATGGCATTGAAGGAAAGCAACAACTGATAGACAGTTATTATTCTCCGTCAAGCCGCACTGTGCCCGTCACCAAAGACAACGGGTGTTAGATCTCTTATACCCGGTGATTTTACTAGCTACAGTGCCCTCATCCCGAAACACAGAAGTGCAAAACAATTATATTTGACGAAACGATATCTGGCATTGCGGTGGTACCTACCTAGATGATTCAGTATCGAGTCTATCACTATAATTCTGAATTTGGTGATACGATATTTGGTTAGAAAAAAGATCTAGAAATGAAAACTACGAAAACCTTTTCAAATATTATTACTTTTAAATAAAAATGAAATTTATTCATGTCTATTGAGGAAATGCTATTAAACTGTATATAATAACCGAAATAAACGGCCATAGATAAGTTATAATACTTTAATACTATTCGATCTGGTAGTATATTCAAAATAATTTTTATATTAATTATTTATTTGACGTTTCAAAAGTGTTATGTAAATATCTAATTGAATTTTTGAGTTGGAAAATGAAAAGACAGTCTTTCAAAGCTTTGCTACTAGGATTGATCGTCCAATTTTACCATACCTTCTCGATAACAATAATTTGAATGAGTTAATGACTAAGGCTTAATCAACCTATACGGGTAGGCTCGTGCCCCTCGGTGGGGACGTTTAATGAGTGAAATTACGCTCAACAATAGTCTAAAACACCACCCGAGCCATTTCAAACTTTAACAATTTTTTTCACATGTTTTTTCCGAATTCCCGAAGCGGCCAGCAAAAGGATGGAGTTTTCATTATTCTAATTTTGTTTTGTTCAAAGTTCCTATAATACGGTGCTGGTTGCATACTCGAAGTTGGACGCGGAAAGTTTTACTTTAGTCTGGTTATTTTATATTTAATGTGGAGTTAAATTTATCAGCATTGAATATACATAACACAAATGTTTTATGAATTGTTTGTTTCAGATGAAATGTTGAAGAACTTTCAACATTTCATCTGAACAAAAATATTCGTGTGAGAGATCAAATTGTAAAAAAAAATCTAATCGGTTTGAGTATTTGTTTATGCGTAAAGCTGTTGCCTGACTCTGCATTCTAAATCACTAGTATAGTCATTGTTTTGAAATATTCTTTGTTTTGCTTAGTTCCTCACCAAATAAAAAAAATATCGAATTTGGACCTAAATCAATTTCGCTTACTTTTCTTAAAAATGTGGAATTGGCCGAAATTAGATTCAATGAGTTTTCGGCAGCAACAATTTAAATTTCCTCCTGCATTCATTTAAAAATTGGTAATGCATTTTGGAGTTACGAGTATCCATGAGCAGAAGTCATCGGACTGCTTCATTGCCTATGAATTAAATAAAATATATAGAAAGTTTTCTAGAAAAATGTAAAAAAGCATAATCAATTTTCTGGTCTAGCCAATATCATATACGGCTCTGTCGTTTACCAACAGCTATTTGCTGGGTTCTATAAAAGATATATTATCTTTTGATCTTTTCTGCAATTCAAATATTTCCTGTTCCTTAAAAGTGAAAGAATAATGAAAAGGTTATCATCAAATCCAGGAACACGCGTTCCTTTAAATATAACTGTAAATAGTATCTGCTTATATCTAAATGTTTTGTTCACAGAACTTCATAAGCACTGAACCAACTGTTTGTAGAAAATATGTTATCGTTTTTCTTTTGTTCCTTTCTATGGAGATTTCATTCGAAAACTATGAGATTTGTACGAGTATTTTATTGTGTTGTAGTATACCTTTTATAAAACCACCTTTTACAGTCGAAACTCTTCATGGATGTCTTTCTTTGAGATTCAAACCCCTGACCTTCCAACTCTCGGTCTTAATCAAACCAATCCACCGCGTCGCCCCCAATTCGTAAAACTGCTTGCCTCTCGGTATCTAAACTTACACATAAATAATAATTTGTCAAGTATTCCTACGATTTATTTCTTTAAATCCCTTCCCAAAACACTCCCAATTGTCGCTCTCATGAATTATTCACGAGATTTGCTCGAAAACCATCGTTATCTAAGGCTTTGAGACATCTCAATGCGGTGTGTTTTATATTTTTTTGTATTCAATATAAATGGAAGCCGCTATCATAATGTTTGACCTAACACAGTGTCAAGTATCAGATCCCAAAGGGGAACTCTTCCCTATAATCAACTTCGTTTGACGTAACGTAGCTTCGGTGACTCGTAAATTATGTGATCGATGGTGAAAATTTTCGAGGTAAAACACAATTATGTCAATAAGGTAAACTGAATCCGTTTTTATAATTGAACTGAAACCGGGTATTTCGTTTGTCACCCATAAATATATTCCTTCAGGAAAATGACCTCATGCTTTAGTTAAAATTTTGAAAACAATGAAACACGTTTTATCATGGACATAATATCGGATGGTGTTTCACTAATACATAAACTGAATCCCCGAATTGACAGCTGCTGTCTTTGTTATTTTGACTAAAAATTATCAGGTATAAGAGACCTTACATCTGTTGACGTTGGTGTCGGGCGCACTGCGGCATTGACGGACAATATAACTATCTATCAGTTGTTAGTCTCTTTCAATGCCGCTCTGTCATGGTTTCACTTATATCAGGTGAGCGTTCTGACCGTCCTGAACATTATGTAACATAAAAAAGCCGCCGGTCCATCCGGTTGGAGGATATCCGACGGTATAATTGTTAAGTCTTCGCCGCAGAATACCTTGACGACACATCTGGTGTAATGTTTGTGTAGTCGGCTATTACACCAATGGTTCTGGGTTCGATCCCCGGGCAGTACAGATATTCGTGCGCATGAATATCTATCTATCTATCTGTCAGTGTTGGTTTTTTCTATGTATAATATGTATGTGTTTTTAAGAAAAGTATATTCTTTGTTTGGCACTCATTTGACAGGCTAGAATTTTCGAAATTGTATGTACGTTATCCGACGCTCTTACGGTGAAGGTAAAACATCGTGAGGAAACCTGCGTGCGCCTGCGAAGAAATATAAATGTGCATGAAGTCATCCAACCCACACAGGGCTCGCGTGGACGACTAAGGCCTAAACACCCTATAAGGGTAGACTCGTGCCCCTCGGTGGGGACGTTGGATAAGCTGAGAATGATGATAATGAAAGCTTGAAAAACGACCTAATACCACCAAAATTATGAGTAGCCTCTTTATCGCCAGTACTACACAGAACACCCTCATTCCCCCTAAAAAGCGATAAATATTTATATTTAATAAAAACACAAACGACTGCATCATCCGCGACTTAATATCCGAGTCCGCGTCAACGTTCTACAAGCTGTAAACGTTAAATAAAACGCAGTAAAAACGGTGTAAAACGTAATAAATAACGTTGTTAAACGGCGAAGCTGATGTCGCGGGTATTGGTGGCATATTCAATTTCCGCTAACAGAGCTGTTCGCTTGTTCTGCATTTATGAGACAATCGTGTTTGTGCTGGATGGACATGGATTCCCTTTGTACCATACCAGAATACAAAAAAAAACTATTTCAATCTTCCTATATTCTATGTTGAACGAGACATTTTTCTTCTATCATATTTACTAGTTTTCTGAGTCGTGTGGTAGGTATCATTGCATTGCCAGATATCGTTCCATAAAGCAGGAGTGTCATGCACTTCGTGTTTTGGGATGAGGGCACTATAGCTAGTAAAATTACCGGGTATAAGAGACCTAACATCTGTTGTCACGGATGACGTGCGGCATTGAGAATAACTGTCTATCGGTTGTTGGTCTCCTTCAAAGCTGTTCTGTCATGGTTAAGCATATCACTTACCATCAGGTGAGCGTCCTGACCGTCCTGTACACTTATAATACCAAAAAGTGAACGCGATGATGAGTTCTCTGACTTGGTGCACAGTGATACGCATGACCATAACAGATGCTGTGTTGAAGAATACTAACAGTAGGTAGTCATCACTTTCCGTCAACACTGAGCCCGTCAACTGAGGCGATAGATGTTAGGTCGCTCATAATAAATAAATAATAATAAATATCCTCTGACATTCACACAGCGCCAACAAGCCCAAGTTAAGCGTAAAGCCTGTATTATGGGCACTAAACAACGTATAAACATACTTATATACATTTTTTTGTAAATAAATACATAATATACATAGAAAACTCCCAGACCAATACAAACAGACATGTTCATGCACACAAATGTTTGTACTGCCCGGAGATCGAACCCGGAACCCTTGGTGTTGCAGTCGACGTCTCAACGATTACACCAAATGGGTCGTCAAATTTCTGTAAATTTACTAGCTTTAGCTCCTTATCCGGAAACACGGAAGAGCAGAAGACTCCTTTTTGATGGAACGTTATCTGGCACTGCGGTGATACCTGCCTAGACGACTCAGTGCTTGTCTACCACTAGTAAATGTTTTCCTTTACCGCAAGAGCGTCGGATTAAGGTACATATAAGTTCGAAAATACATTCGTACATGGCGGGATTTGAACCTGCACCCTCCAGATCTGAAGGCAACAGCTCCACAACAATAAGCCATCGATGCTGTAAATTAAAACTTTCGTTTACACATGTAACTAAGTACTAGGAATACATAAGGAAATGAAATTAAGCTTAATTAATTCAGGTAACGAGACAAACTTTAAACTAACCTAATTCGAATGCGAAACATAAATTAACCCACGTCACTCAGTCTTGACGTAATTCCGGAGTTTTCGAGATCAAATCTACATATTAGTTTACTAACACGGAATAGCTAATTACAAAATAATTACTTCTTAAGAGCGTATTCTAGCCTTCCAGTGTGGAGGGTGCAGGTTCAAAACCAGACACGTACCAATGTCCTACCGAATTTAAAAAAAAAGATTTCCCAACGATCTTTGGTGAAGGAAAACATCGTGAAGAACCTGCGCACACCTATGGAGAAATTCAAAGGTGGCACAAAGCAAAGTCTCTATGACTTAGCTTTGTGAGAAGGTCCGTAGGCTGCAGTGGAACGTTTTAGGCTGATGGCTCATTACGGTACATACTACAGTTTCAGTTAGTTTATTTGTACATGAAGAAAAATAGTGTTCTACCACGTCCATAAGAATCGGATTCAAAAAATATTAACGAGGACTGCTACAAGCGAAACCTGACTAGGGTTTGTAATGCGGCTTCACAAGTTTATCATTTTCATCATTACAGCCTGAAATATCGACTGCTGAACAAAGGCCTCCCCTAATAATTTCCATGCGGACCGAACCTTAGCAGTTGACATCCGTAGTGTGTAGCATAACTTGATATGAAACAAAAATTATATCGAAATGGTATTACTCTTAAACGTAGTCTATCTATTTCTATGTGACGTGATCTAAGATGGGGCAATTATACAAAGACCATGTATGATTATAAACTTTTGTCGGCTATAGTCATATTTCTTTATGAGACGCTGCCATATGAAATTCCTTAAACAAATGATACCTCTTCATTTTGTGACACATATCCTTTTCAATTTCGCATGTAATAGCAGCATTACCTTAGACATTTCATATCGGTGATATATTGAAGGCCTGGTCAATATCGGATCGTCGACTACTTGATCAGTTGATCAAATTAAACAGACGATCAATAAAAAGAAGTATTATTATAAATCTTATAATAAACTTATATTTTTTTTATTTCGATTATTGAACGGGACAATCAGTCCGCTCACCTGATGGTAAGTGATACGCCTGACAATGACAGATGCATTGTTGAAGTAAATCAATAACAGTTAAAAGTCATTATTCTCCGTCAACAGTGCCCTGCTCCTGCGCCGAGACGATTGTTTGGTCTCTAATACCCGGTAATTTTACTACCTACAGAACCTTATCCCGAAACACGCAAATGTATAACACTACTATTTTAAGGAACAGTTGGCACCTACTCGTCTAGTTCCTTCGAGCCTTTATAGAAGCACCGAGTCTACCACATATAAAGTCACTTATGTTCTTCCACTTTATTCTGTTTCTCCCTCCAGAAAAGTTATGCTTTTGCAACAGCTTTCTTCCATGCTGAAGGGGACGAATTCAAAATATCTTTATTCAAATACGTATTTTATAGATACTTTTGAATCGTCAATTATTATTATGATATATTAATGACTCAACCACCGGTTCGGACGCCGTCGCCCATGTACACTTGCAATACCAGAGGGCAAAGAAATGCGTTGCCGTCCTTTTAAGTAGGAACATGCTCTCTTCTTGAAGTTCGCCAGGTCGGCTCACTCTTGAATATTTCAGTGAACTGATTCCTCAGTTTTGTCGTTCGTGGTAAAAAATTTCGACTACAGCGTACGGTAGAGATTTTTCATTATTATATCGGATTATTTTAAACCAATTTGATATTACTTATCATGAGGTGAATTCCGGCCTGTTTGCCTATAGCATATATGACTCAATGATAATTAGACCCTTTTCGTATTTCTATATTTTATCTAACAATAAAATCCTTTCATTTGAAAAAGACACTTAAATGATCAAATTCTTCAGAATTCTCTATTAGTTGAGCGAATAAAAAAAATGTTTTATTCATTGAAAAATCCATCGCTTAACTTTAAAAGGCTTCCGCTTCAAGTAACATGAATTAAGGGAGTTTGCTGGAAGAGTTGGTCGACAGTATTGAATATTCAAAGAATTTGAATGTTGCCTGTTTCTATGAAGCTTAGCCTTGAAATTTAAGATTACAAGTCAGTTTTTCAAAATATGACAATTTAGGATGACTCGAATTAAGTAAGAAAATGCTCATAAGCACGCAGTTTTGTATTAAACGATACGGACTACAAAACTGGTAAAATTCACATTAAAAATCTAGCGGAAAAATATTAAAGACTTCTATTATTATTGTCAAAGAGTTAGATTAATAAACAATAAAAGCAACTCAGAGATCTATGTTCAAACCGCCTATGGCTTTTAAACACGCAGTTTCAACTTAGTGTTAGCTTTAACTTCATTTTAATAAACCTCTATATGCTCTCTTTCTTTTCGGGCAATCAGATAATTTAATCTAATTACTAATCTAGATAATTTAATTTCCTAATCTGAAATAGAATAAATGAACCTTAAACTCAGACCAAGGAAACAGGGTACGATAAAAAAAATTAGTTTCAGTTCAATGTATGAGAAACCCCCAAAACATATTTTTTTTTCTAGTTTCTTGTCAAAACCTAATAGCGGTTCACAGAATAAAAATAAGGTACAGAGTTTGAATAGTGTAGTTCTTATAGTTTCGGAGAAAAAACATACAAGCGGACGGACAAACAGACTTGGCGAATCTATCAGGGTTCCGTTATTTGCCATTTGGCTACGGAACCCTAAAAACGGCCTACATCTCCGTATGGAAACATCAAGGACATTTTGATGAACAAACACGATTCAATACCATTTCCATTGAAACTCAATCTCTGTACATAAAGGGGATATTGAAATTTCCAACAGACTTCCGCACTCGGCGACGTTTCATAGTTAGTGCGTAATTAAAATGAATTAAACGATTCTGTCGCCATTTTGATTTTTGAACGTTAAATCTCATCGCGTTTGAAGTATTGGTCTTATTGCCAGTACGAAATTATTTGTCATTGATAAATCTGTAGATATTTATTTATCAAAATAAATAACTTTAAACACAACACTGTCTAGTTACACTTTAACAAGGTGCTGGTTTTAGGGATACTTAAATGCGAATTAACATGTTTTTGTCAGTACTAAGAAACACCCAGTATTATATATATCAGTCTGGTTGTTTATGCAAGTCATGTCTGAGCTCACATTCGAAATTCAGACTGACAGGGTGTCGCCGTCGACAGATACGTCTGGGAGGACATCATCATATCAGTCTGGGTAAGTATATACCCAGATAGTAATACAAACTGATATATTCATGCACATAATGTTTGTAATTAAACCCGAAAACCTTGGTGTTATGGTTGACTTTTCAACCATAACACTACATGGGTGTTTTCTGATTTTGTCTATGTCTTTACGCCATAAAAATTCTCATTTCAATCCCCACTATTAAAACCAGTACCTTGGTTTCTCATTGGTGTGGACTGCTGCCTTTCAGGAGGCGGCAGGTTCAAATCCCATCACGTATCAATATATTTTCGAAATTAAATGTACGTACAACCGATACTCTTACGGTGAAGGAAAACAAGATCTTTGTGATAGAACGCCAAAGAAAAAAAAAACAATTTTTTGCATTTTATTCAGTCACTGTTAAAATCTTTATATTAAAATTCTTGCGTCTTTGCCTTGATAAGGAATTAAAAAGTACGGATTCCTTTTATATAACAAAGAGTCTTTGAAGTTTTAAAAATGGAACGTTAGAACTGCTTTTAATAGTCTTGTAAGTTACTAATGCATTAAATTCAAGCACTTTGAAACTGCAATACGGAGTTTTCTATCTTTTTACTCTAGCGCTCGATTAAGTAGAGTTTGAACAATGATGTATTAAAAGTATAGATTCGTGATATGCTATGCGAATGCAGTGACAGCGCACATGCACATATTTCGAAGGAGCGTATATTTACCTAAACAAAAGAGTACTCTCTTCGGCGGTTCGTTTTTGAGGCACGGAAGGCGTATCTAGTCTTTATAAATACTGAATATCATTGAGTTTGACTACTTTTTGTGATTGAGACTAAAATAAAGTAGAAAGAAAGATTTTTTTTATTGAACAGACACGAATATTACACTTATATAAAACACCTACACCATACAATACAATACAAGAAACTATATAAATATTGATGCAGTTACACAGATCACAAGTTAATATATAAATATGTATATAATACATATATGTATACACAGACATACGCATTTAAAAACACATAAATATTATATAGGTACACATGATGACATAATAACAATATGTATCTAAACTTAATTACTTGACTTAACATTTATTTATTTGATTGATTATTATAGCATGGTGATGTGAGTTTCTGATAGTTAATGGTCATCGCCCTTTGTAATCACATATTTTTAGTCACCCATCCGATGTTGAACCATAGTAATGTTTGCTTGACTCGTGCCATCGTTTATCATCGGAAAATCAACAAACTCTCATCTCTTATTTAACTTTTGTACTAATTAATTCATATATTTTTTATGTAATATGTGTACGCAGTCAGGACGCTCACCACCAGTGATACGCCTGGCCATGACAGAGCGGTCTTGATTGAGACCAACAACTGATAGACAGTTATTATCTTCCATCAAAGCCACACTGCGCCCATCATCCAACAACAGATGTTAGACCTCTTACACGGTAATTCAATAGCTACAGTGCTCTGTCCCGAAACACAAAAGTGCATACACTAGTTTCACGGGAGGATATCTGCCACTGAGTACCACACTGTAGTACCTACCTAGTCTCAGTATCGAGTCTACCACAGTCACCACCATTTATTAAACATAACATAAATCTATCTCTGCTTTTATCCTTTCATCCCGTATTTATACAACATGACTCTCGATGTTAAAGCCAAATTAACCCTTTACCCAGTCCACCGTATTCTTTCATACGTTCAAACATTCAAAAGGGTCAAATGGAATCGGGGATATGACGTACCAATAATCGAATTGCATTTACGAGTTTCTGCGCCGGGTGCGTCGATATGTGAATTTTCAAAACGTGTAATCTCCCATACGATTTCGGACGAGGGTCGACTTAAATATTATCAGCTTGTAACCCGGGTCCGACTTATTTTATGTGGAATGTAGGGATTGTCGAAATTAGACTTTACAGCTTTGTGATACAAGTGATATTGCCTAACAATTTGGTATTTAAAATGACATTGATGTGTGATATGTGATATTGAACTTTATATAGCTCGAGAGAAGAATTTCAATTAATTACGTAAAGTGGAAAAGGTTCGACATTCCAAACACGTGTCCATTTTTTACTCCGAATGGGATAGCTGTGGATCCATTGAAAATAGGAACAATGCCAAATACATTTTGATTAAATATTCAGACGATGGCAGAAACTGCTAAAATACTTATTTCTATTTTAATAAAACACATTTATTTACTATTTTAGATAACTGAATGTGTTTACAAGAGCTTTTATTGTCACATGATGTTACATGATGTTACATGACCAAAAGTTAATGTTTAACATTTAAGGATTCTATGCTTTATTTACTCACTGTTATAGATTTTAAGGTTAAAAATTGTTTCCTACTTTTTATTTATTAACGCATTGGGTTTTTGTTATGTTGATATATGATTGGAATGAATAAATAAACAAATCTAAGTCTGTAACTGCTTAATTTGACGACTCATGTGATGTAATGGTCGAGACGTCGGCTACTACACCAAGGGTTCCAGGCTCGA
>PQWD01006498.1:0-62031 GCA_019425675.1 Leucinodes orbonalis | reverse complement strand
GGTTGTGTGTGAAGTCGTCCAACACGCACTGGGCCCGCGTGGACGACTAAGGCCTAATCACCCTATACGGGTAGGCTCGGGCCCTCGGTGGGACGTCTAATGAGCTGACGATGATGAATTTAATGTCAAAATGTAACAATAAGTCAACGTATGTATCAAGCGGGTCGGTAATTTTTTCGTTGATGTTTGTTTTATTTGTGATTGTGCATCGATTTAGTTTTTTTTTTTTTTTTATTTATTACTTATGCACACATAAACATTGAAAATAAAGCATAATAATGGAAATATATGAACAAAGGTAGTGCTTATTCCAAATGGAATCTCATCCAGCAGTCCTAAAAAAGGAAAATAAATAACTGAAACAGGCAGATTAAGTGCGCATCCATGTATAAGCTAGCTTAGTATGTTATGGCTTGAATAAATATAAATACATATTGTTCATGTAATTTTATCTAATTGTTTGTTGTTTTAATTTCTCTCTCCTTCTCCCTAGTCTATCGCAGACCACGCTAGATCCTGACAAGACTTCTCGTCATAATTGTGATATTATGTGACTCGCTTACTCTTTCATATTTCCTAATTCACAACATGCCATGAAATTCTTTGGTGTGTTTTCTTAATTCAATTTTTTTTTGTCACATTAAGCACATTAATAAACCCACTTTCGTGCCTCGTTTCTAATGCGCACCGGAAAGGAATGGAACTTGTTGCCTCATTGTGTGTTCCCCGATCATTACAACTTGGCCGTCTTCAAATCAAGAGTGAATAGGCTGTTTCTAAACAGGCATGATCCATCCTCGTCCGTATCATCACTTACCAACAGGTAAGATGGCGAGCGAATGTCAAATGTAGTAAAAAGAAAAATAATGTTATTTCGTGACTCGCTTTCTTTACAGATTACCTAATGGATTACATCAATGATGTAAAAAGTATGGATTCGTGACATGCTCACAAAACAATCGAAAAAAGTGTTTCGAATGCAGCGACAGCACACATACATATTTATTTCGAATGAGCGTACTCTCTCTCTCTATCTGTATCCTTTTTTCCAATTTCGAACACATTTACCTAAACAAAAGAGTTCAAACTATACTCTTTTCAGCGGTTCGTTTTTGAGGCACGGATGGCGTATCTTTTATATATACAGAATATCATTGGATAACAACCCAAGAAATTCCGGACTTTGTCCATTATACAGAATGGTACATGCGAATAGTACATACAATACAGAATGGTACAAGTATTAGGGGACCACATTCGCAAAGAAGGTTCATTGGTGTCTTCCCAGAATTTCGAGAGTCCAAGAGCAGCGGTATCGTTTAACATCAGAAAAACCGTCTGCTCATTAGTATTAGACAATGATGTGATAAGTATAGATTCGTGGTATGTCCATAAAACAATTTAAAAAAATGTTCCAAATGCAGCGACAGCACACGCACACATATTTCGAATGAGCGTACATTTGCCTAAACAAAGAGCCAACAACTGTATTCTCTTTGGCGGTTCGTTTTTAAGGCAAGGATGGCGTATCTACCTTTATATATACAGAATATCATTGGTATTAGGTAGTAATAATATAATGAAAACTTTTACTTCGGGTAAGTTGCACTCATACGAAATCAAAGGTCAGCATAATCCCATGCGTTATCCCATGAAATAAAAATTACTGAATTTAAAAGTTAGCAGCACATAGTATAAAACATCATTAACAGTCACGCGGTACCATAAAACCTCTTTCAAAGCCTGACTCAAAATTACCGTTGTCTTTTTATATATAATCGCCACCCATTTGTGGACGTCAAAATGATTTGTATACAGGAAACTCCGTTCACGTATTGTGTACTAGCAAGAAAGGAATTCAGAACAAACAAAAAACACGCAACGCTAATGTTGAAATTGGGCATAGAAATGGGGGCATTGGGTATGGGGAGATTGGGCCATAACCCTATGGGTCCAATGTGGATTAGAGGTTGTTATCGACTACCAGTCTAAGATTGTAACCAGGAGTGACGGCTTAACGTGCCTTCCGAAAAAAGAAATCATATTTATTTCAAACAAACAAGTGATTCAGCATCCTTTTCACTCTTTTTAAAGTGATTGGGACGTTAACTTTGTTCACCTGATGGTAAGTGACACGCCTGACCATGACAGAGCAGTATTGAAGAAAAATCGTCACTATCTTAAGTTATCATTGTTCATCCCGAAACAGAAAAGTGAAAAAATTAAATAGATATATACATTTATAGCACACGTTCCAATAAAACCATATTAACAAGGTGGTAGACTCGGTACTGAGTCGTCTAGGTAGACACACCGCAGTGCTAGATATTGTCCTGTGAAACAGAAGTGTTTTTGCACTTCTGTGTTTCGAGATGAGGGCACTGTAGCCAGTAAAATTACCAAGTATAAGAGACCTGACATCTGTTGTCTCAGGTGACGGGCGCTGTGCAGAATAATAACTGTCTATCAGTTGTTGGTCTCAATCAATGCCACTTTGTCATAGTCTGGCGCGTAATTTACCATTAGGTTTGACGACCCATTTGGTGTTGCGGTTGAGTGGTCGACTGCAACACCAAGGGTTCCGGGTTCGATCCCCAATACAAACATTTGTGTGCATGAAAATGTCTGTTTGTAATGGTCTGGGTGTTTTCTATGTATGATAGTTTATTTACAAAAAAAATGTATTTAAGTATTTATCCGTTGTTTAGTACCCATAATACAGGCTTCACGCTTAACTTGGGGCTAGATGGCGCTGTGTAAATGTCAGTGGATTTTATTATTAGGTGACCGTCCTTACCATCCTTTGCATTACGTCACATTAAAAAACGAAGCCTGACTAAGTAGTGCTTATTTTTGTTTAATCGCCTTTAATTTGTGACCGTCAAGATGATTTCATAATAAGCCTTTAATATTCCTTTACACAGCCCTTTCCGCATAGCTGTGGGGAAAGTATTTCGTAGATGATTTTTTATAAACTCCGCACACGTATTGTGTACTAAGATTTATGGGTTAGGTACTTACTACCACTAACCTGACATCTGTTGTCTCCGGTGACAGGCGTATGAGCATTGATGGAGAATAATAACTCTATCAGTTTTTCATCTCCTTCAATGCCGCTCTGTCATGGTCTGGCGGATCTTTTATCATCATTTGGGCGTCCTGACCATCTTGATCACTTCGTAACATAAAACAAGAAGTAAGATAAACAATTAACTAACTGCATGCAGACGCACAATCTCACTCATAAAGTGTTCGCAGCAAAAGTCTGCCCATCGCGTCAGTTGGGTAGTATTTTCATTCATAATCATGTCGCTTGCTATATGTCGTAATTACATAGTAGTGTGCTCGTGCTTTGATTTTGTACTCTTTTAATGACACATTATGGTCAAAATTTAAATGAAAAATTTTACCTTCTAAATATATAACTGTATCGTGTCGTAATTGTGCATTAAGTTAGTTTATTGTTTAACTACTAAGCATCGAAATAGTGCAGTAACGCTAATGCTACGGACGCTACGCACAGATGCATACGACAGTATTCCCGTAGCACGGCTCCTATGGCTCGTCTGCGACAGACATTTATCACTCATATGTTGTCTGTGTTTTGGCGGTAGTTGGGACATTTCCACATTCGATTATCATGAAAAGCCTGACTTAAAATTATTTGTGTCCTTTTTTATTTTTGTATAATCACCTACATGGTCGTGGCTTTCGCCTTTTTTTAACCCTTTGACCGTCAATTATGGCGCCAGACACAATAAATATTCCATTGTGTCTGGATTCCCGGCATTCAATGAGTTAAACCTGTTTACAGTTTACTACTGTAACACGATACAAGCCTCTCCCATTTTGCGACAGTTATCGCGGTCCTTCGCTTTTGCAATTCTTCGATCCATCGGGCAGGAAGGAATGAATGTGTAGTTTTAAAGTTGGTGTATGCTTTCAAGTATCAATTCTTTCAGATATAAGAAAATAATAACAAATCAATAAATTAAAAGTATTCGGGTTTTAGATGTATCCTAAAAACTGACATTATCAATTTAAAAATTCTTACGTTTTACATAAAGACAGATCTTAAAGATTACCTCAGTGTATCTATAACGTTCATCCTTCTAAGAGTCTAAGATTCTCGTTACCGTGAGGGAGTGAACTTTGTATTAGTCGTTATTTCTAAAACGTCACGATAATACCAATGTGATTAATGATGTCGTGTCTCTGTCAAACATCGCTATAATTTACAAAGATTAATTAATTATTTTTGGTAGTCATTTGTAGTATAAAGGAAGATCTTATCTTTTTTATTCTGATATTTTTTATATTAATTTACTAGGTGATACACCCTGTACTGAGTCGTCTAGGTATGTACAACCGCAGTGCCAGATATCGTTCCGTGAAACAGGAGTGTTATGCACTTTTGTATTTCAGGATGAGGGTAGCATGTAAAATTTTCGGGTTTAAGAGACCTTATATCAGTTACCTCTGGTGCAGCTTAAATGGAGAATAATTACTATATTAGTTAATGGTCTCCTTCAATACCGCTGTTTCATAGTTAGGCGTATCGATTACCATCAGGCGAGAGTCCTGACCGTCTTGGATAGTTTGTATCATAAAAAAAAGTAAATAATTATTGAGCATACAATTTAACTGATACAATAGATAAATACGTAACATTACTGCCCACAAAGCAGGAATACTAAAAAAACAATGTTTGCAGTCTTATCGCTTTTCGTATTTACTTGACCTTTAATTTAAGTTGAATTTATTTGATATTACTCAATTATAATTTCTTTTTGATTTTGTCAATAAAAAATCGCATATCGTAGGGTATATAATGATAACCTGTAATAACGATGATAAAACTATATTATACACTCAAATAAAAAATATTCAAGAATTTATCATAGTATATATCTGTTAAAACAAAATACCGTGAAATCCCAAAAAAGTGTTTTGCAGTTCTGAAATGCTCTATCTATTTAAATTACTAACAGAAAAAAAGATTTTTTTTTAATATAGATTTTTAACGACCAGTCAGTCGTCTATACGTCAACAACGCATGGTCACCCCCCAGTTACGCTGTTTTCAGTTTGCAACGCATCCAGCTCTCACGGAATGGTAACCCTACGGCGTGAGGCACTTTAGCAGATTGGAAGTCTGACCTTACTACCGTGATGTGGATTTAACTGGAACTGACTTGGTTTGGCTGTACCACAGGATATACATATAAAAGAGCGTCGGTGGATCAATGGTATGGACTGTCGCCCTCCTACCGGGAGGGCTGAGGTTCAAATCCCGCCACGTACCAATGTTTTTCGAATTTTCGAAAAATATATGTACGTTATACGACGCTTTTACGGTGAAGGAAAAAACGTGAGGAAATCTGCGCACGCCTGTGAAGAAATTCAAAGGTTGTGCGAGATTTCGTCCAACCCACACTGGGCCCGCGTGGACGACTAAAGCCTAATCACCTTACAAGGGTAGGCTCGTGCCCTCGGTGGGGACGTTTAATGAGCTGATGATGATGACAGGACATATTCTATTTTTTATGTTATAAGTGTACAGAACGGTCTGGATGCTCACCTGGTAAGTGAACCTAACCATGTCAGAGCGGTATTGAAGGACACCAACAACTGATAGACAGTTCTCCGCCATCAACGCCGCACTGCGCCCGCCACCTGAGACAACAATGTGAGGTCTCATATACCCGATAATTTCACTAACTACCCAATAACTTCATCTCGGAACTCAAGAGATAACACTAAACATTTAACGGAAATATTTTGAATTCATAAAAGCTAATATTTAAAAGTGTGCTGGTAACCAGGAACATTCAAGAAATTCTCAAGTATTTTAAACGCTTAATAATAGCTCGTAACCATTTGAGCATTCATTGTTCTTAAACTTTTTCTTTTTTATCTCTAGCCTACAAATACCTTAACCGCTCAAAGACGGAAACATAATAGGTGTAAAATACTTGTTTTGCAAATTTTTTAATCCCCTTTAGAAGATGACTACTTTCTGTTTAGGAAATGAAATGAACACTTATTGACCTCTTTACACAATATTTCATTAAAAAAAGGTATTTAAGATATCACCAAATAAAAAAAAAGTTACATCTTATAAATGAAACCGATTTTACGAATATTAATACAAAACTACATTTTTTTATTACTAACGGTCATAGGTAATTTTTTTTTGTCTATATTATATTTTTTGTCGCCAAATATCTCGACGGGTGCGAATTTCGACTTTCTTGTATAATCGCAAGAACAATCATAGAGTAACACCAGCAAATATTACTTATATAACTAGTCCCTTCCAGCACTCGTTATGCTTCAGTCCCCAGCGTATTTACGACAGGTGTTCGCATCTCCTAAGTAGCTATAAAAAATTCAGCCCCGTAAGTGGGCTTGAAATTTTAAAACCCCTTTTTAAAAGTGTTCATTTAACCGCCAGGATATAACAAAGTTTCGTACCATGTTTGTTTTATGGGTTTTGCAGTTTGATGTGTTTTTCGTAGACGAACAATTTGATCTTGAAATTGAAAACAAATTGAAGCCATAATTTCAAGTGTACTTTCTCGGGATACTTTTTATACACAAAATAAAAGTAATTGTTTCAGGTGACCACCTTTTTTATTAATGATGGGCTTGCTCTTGAGCACAGATTATCCTTGTGGAAGAGACGTGCTCTAAGATGGAGCGACCTTGCCCAGAAAAAGCATATTATACAGGGATGTATGTGGCCGGAAATTCAGACGCAGGCACAACATTCCATACATTTGCAGGACGCAAAATGAAAGTAGATGCGAGAAAGTTATCTCTCTGGCAGTAACAATAAACCGCTGTGTACATAAGAGTATTTAATTTTTCATGCACACAAATGTTTGTACTGCCCGGGATCGAACCCGGAATCCTTGGTGTTGCGGCCGACGTCTGAACCGCAACACCAAATGGCTCGTCAAAATATTAAATCACATTTTTTGTGTAACTATTCAAACACTAAAAGTTCAGCGTTCATTTATTCCGTGGTTTTATTTTCCCTGGCTTGATTGGTGAGAACGAAACAATTTTGTCACCGTGACAGTAAGATTCAAATTTTTCATTTGGCCCAAGGCGGGTCGGTGTCCACTAGCAAATTACTTTTAAATTAAACGTCTACGGGAACTCTAGTTATCTCTTAACTCTTAATGGCAATTTTCACTAGATCACGGACGACTAAGTGTATCTAATGCATTACCTAGCCAAAGTGTTTTGAATGCATAGAAAAAATGGAATACCCTTATGTATTTCGTAAAGAATACACTGCCGATAGCTAAAACTGTAAAACATACTCTAAATTTAAGTAGTACAGATAATTTGGTTAGACTGTAAGTATCGAAAACCAGATTGTCAAATTTATAAATAACCGTTATGATTACCATAAGCTTATAATAATAAATATAAAACACTATAAGATGTTATTATAAATACATTTATATTGTAATATTTCATTGTTTATTTCATAAAATACACAAATAGATACAATAACAATGTCTTGTTAAGTGTCTCATCAAAACCTTATTATTTTTTCCCGTAATTAATCCTAAATTATATTTTAAGAGATTCAGGGCTCGAGTTAAGCTTGAATTATCCCTTAAATACTTTCCCCAATAGACTTTTCCTAGAACCAGACCTTCGAAATATTTGATTAAGTGAAAATTTTCAAGTATGACGAATTATTTTATTTATAGGTTTCTTGCCACAATAAAAACATAAGTAATTTCTTTTTATGAATAAAGGTCTGTCACAGTCTACAACACAATGCTAGGCTATAATTTCTTCCACTTGCTTTCCGCATAAATTTTCAATGACCTTTCGCAAAATGTCGATCCATCGGGCCGGAGGACGACCTACACTACGCTTTACGAGATGCGGTCTAGACTCCAGAACTCTCAGAACGTGACCAGCCCACTGCTACTTTGTTGTTAACAGTCAATAATGTTCTGTATATATAAAGATAGATACGTCATCCGTGCCTCAAAACGAAACGCCACAGAGAATACAGTTGTAGACTCTTTGTTTAGGTAAATGTACGCTCATTCGAAATATGTGTATGTGTGCTGTCGCTGCAGTTGGAACACTTTTTTCGATTGTTTTGTGAGCATATCACGAATCTATACTTGTTGACAGTTACATAAAGTGTTGTTTTTTTATACGTGGCAAGATTAGAACCTGCGCTATCCATATCGGTACACACAAATGAGCCAACGAGACTCTATGCTATGTGGGTCCTAATAATTATAGTTGTCACTTGTCACGTAGCTACATAATAATCAATTAACAAGCTTATTAAAAATAACTGAAGCAAAATACAATTTTAATTAATACATAACTAAAACTCTTAAAAAATATTTTACACACAAACCAAATACTTGAATATACGAGTAGCACATTTGTTTTTTTACAAATAATATAAAAAAATATGCATAGAAATACGAGTAGCACATTAGCGACATTTGTTTTTTTACAAATAATATAAAAATATACATAGAAATCGACTTTGAAACCTACCGTTAACTAAATGTTTCATTTCCCACTGGCCCTATTCAGATCGTCAAATATATCGTCCAATAAAAACATATCAGAACCTCAAGTAAAAGGAGACACAAAACCTTTGCCCACGCCAAAAGGAAAGGTAGATAACTGAAAAAAACATGTTTTGAGGAAACAATATGGTATAATATTTACTACTAACTGTTTCCCGAGGTATTGCTTGCGTTATAAGATATTCGTTAAGTCAAGCAACGCGTGGCCTCGGCACGGTAAGTCATTGCTTTAATTTTCCAAAATTAAAAGTACTGTCTAAAATGAAAGTAGCCTATGTTTTTCCTTATCACATCAGCTACCTGCCAAATAAAGTCCCGTGTAAATCCATCCATCCGTTTCAGAGATTACCCGTAACAAATAGACAGGCAAACATTTTAATTAAATTTTAAAATTATTGGTATTAGGGCACCAGTGACCGTTAATAAATCCATAACCCTATAACGTGCAACTTTAGGGCACAAGTCTTCCTATTCATGTCAGTAAGGAGATTGGTCGTCACCACCTGGTTAAGTGCGGATTATTGGATAATAAAGATTATCATTCTAATATACACTCGCGAGCAAAACTATGGATCAGATACTTGAGATTGACTTCACGCTATCTCCATTACTGAATAAGTTAATAATTAAAAAAAAACAATTTTCTATTCGTATTTTGTGACTATACTTTTGCTCGCGAATATGGTTGCCGCCAGAATCTGCTTTGTTTAATTCGTGATTAATCGAAGGACAAAAAGATATATTTTTAGAAAATATATGACTAGGTGGTAGACTCGATACTGAGTCGTCTAGGTAGGTACTACCGCAGTGCCAGATATCGTCCCGTCAAATAAGAGTGCTATGTACTTTTGGTTCCGGAATGAAGGCACTGCAGCTTATAAAATTACCGGGTAAGAGCCCTAACATCTGTTGTCTCTGGTGTTGGGCGCAGTGCGGCATTGATGGAGGATAATAACTGTCTATCAGTTGTTGGTCTCCTTCAATGCGGATCTGTCGTGGTTAGGCGTATCACTTACATACTATCAGATGAGAGTCCGGACCATCTGTACACTATTAAAAATGACCAAAATGATCCAACAGACTGAAAAACTGACTATTTCAGTGAGGCACCTTTTGCTTTCAAGCCCTCTGTGTAACACTCGCTTCAAGCCCCCACTCCCAAAATGATTTAGTTATATATTTATATCGGATGCTGTCATTTGTGGAGATAAATAACATCACACGAGTCAACGGAGCGAGAAATTGTCGTTGGCGGCGGTAGATTCGTTTGCAAATATCTTTCTACTTTAGGAGATTCATTGATTGCGTGAATATTGTTTACTCCTATTTTGTGGCTTAATAGAATATGATACTTAAATTAGGTACCTACATACTTTGTTCTTATACCTTAATATTTTCAATTAAAGTTTAATACAAAAAGCATAACTAAATAATAAATAATTATCCACTGACATTCACACAGCGCCATCTAGTCCCAAGTTAAGCGTGAAGCCTGTATTATAGGTACTAAACAACAGATGAACATACTTATATATTTTTTTAAATACATACATATTATACATAGAAAACACCCAGACCATTACAAACAGACATGTTCATGCACACAAATGTTTGTACTCCCCGGAGATCGAACCCGGAACCCTTGGTGTTGCAGCCGACCTCTTAACCGCAACACCAAATTGGTCGTCAAACTAACAGACAAACTGTAACAAACTATATGCTTCCACGCTGCACGCATCATACCAAGCAAATTACTTTTTAATGGATTATTATATTTTTTTGGTACCTACTAAGAAAAAGTAAGTAAGTACAGCGTCGGTGGCTCAGTGGTGCGGACTGTCGCCTTCCTACCGGGAGGGCTGAGGTTCAAATCCCGACACGTACCAATGTATTTTCGAATTTTCGAAAAATATATGTACGTTATCCGACTCTCTTACGGTGAAGGAAAACATCGTGAGGAAACTTTCATGCACGCGTGCGAAGAGATTCGAAGGTTGTGTGTGAAGTCGTCCAATCCGCACTGGGCCCGCGTGGACGACGAAGGCCTGATCACCCTACACGGGTAGGCTCGTGCCCTCGGTGGGACGTTTAATGAGCTGATGATGATGACTACTACTAAGTCCCTAAGTTATGACGATAAGATAAAAATTCTTCAAGATTGTGCTGGAAGAAAATTATAACTGAGCGTAACGTAAGACGCCATCCGGCCCGATGGAACGACTTGCGAAGGGTCGCTGGCGGAGGCTAGACAAAAAAGGCACAGAATGGTAAAGTAAAATAAAAAGAGTAAAGTAAATTGATTCATATAACAATTACAATATTCATTGTTAAATAAAATTAAGAAAACTATTTCAAATTTATGCAATTGTACTGAAAGGTAGCCTACTCAGCGTAGCCAGACAGAATAACCACATGAATTGCGTTGAAAGGGGTTTTTTTTTTGATACTAAGTTAACAAGACGGGCAGAACGCTCACCTGATGGTAAGTGATACGCCTGAACATGACAGAGCGGCGTTACAGGAGACCAACAATTGATAAACTGTAATTAGTCTCCATCAATGACACACTGCACCCGTCACTCGGAACAACAGATGTTAGATCTCTTATACCCGGTAATTTCTCTACCTACAGTGCCCTCATCCCGAAACACAAAAGTACATAATATTCCTGTTTCACGGTACGATATCTGGCACTGCGGTGGTACCTACCTAGACGAATCAGTATCAAGTCTACCACCTAGTAAAAGTACCTGTATGGGGATCAAGGCTTGGCGGCTTAATTACAGAAAAATAACAATTGACAATCAAGAAAAATCGCGCGCGTTGGCGCGATCTGTCAAATTATGGCGGGAACGCCAACAGTACCTTTATCCAGTTATGGCAATAGGTTGAAGAGAGAGATATTCTATTATTATTATCTAGTGCTGTCTGTAATATTCAAAATCAAACGCATACCTATAGTATGTAATAAGCACAAATTTTACCTTTAAAACAAACTTCAAATTTACCGGTATAATATTAACACTTCATGAAGACATAAAAAAAAACAACTACGAGTCATCATCATCAGCTCATTAATCATCCCCACTGAGGAGCACGAGCCTACCCGTAAAGGATGTAAGTCGTCCTCCTCGCGGGCCCAGTGCTGGTTGGCCGACTTCGCGCACAACCTTTAAATCTCTTCGCAGGCATGTGCAGATTTCCTCACGATGTTTTCCTTCACCGTAAGAGCATCGGATAACGTACATGTAATTTTGAAAATTCGAAAACCAATTGGTACGTAGCAGGATTTGAATCTCCACCTTCCCGGTAGCGGGCAACAGTCCACACCATTGAGCCACCGACGCTCTTATCATTTACGAGTATTGAGTTGTAATGTTAGTACTATTATGTTAGTACTAAAGAAAATACTATTGTGGCATCAATGCAATTCAGATCAAGGTTGCAACCCAGACGGCCTTCTAGAAGTCTCAGCTTACAAGCCAGGCTTTGGCCAATTTCACGAAACGCGTTCATTTTCTCGCTCCAATATTACCCATTGTTTTATAACCGCGTTAAGGTTGATTCCCGACCGGCTTCCAGGGAATTCCGACGATATATTGTTTGGGGATTTAGTTTCAAGATTTGCCGCGAAAATGGAGAATTGGTGAAAAATTGCTCGCTAAATATGAAACGACGGCGCGCGCCGGGGCTGCGCCGAACGTTGATTTCTCCATTGAATTTCGAGCACGTTCTCATTTTAAATTTGACAGATCCTTTTTGACTTTTGTTGTTTAATTATTATGCGAAATAATAACAGTAATGTGTATATGTGTGTATATCGAAGATTAAATGAATAATAAAAACTCAAAGACATGTTGATCTCTGCCTGCACGGCATTTGTTTTTTATATCATCTATTTAGGTTTATATTATACTTAACTACTTAATAATACTTTGTGATAATTATATTATTACCAATACTTAATATGATAAAAATTGAGAAAATAATTTGTAATTCTGTACAAAACACAAATTTTTTGAAAATAATATCTACTAAGTTTCTTGCTGGATTCTTCTCAGTGGAAATCCCCTCCGAACCAGTGGTAGCTTCATTTGACATTAAGTGTTCTGTAAGGACCTAATCTGAATGAACACTTTTCATTTTTATTAATTTCATTTCATATGGTAAAGCTAATAATACGAAATAGTTTCTACGATTCCAGGATCCAGTCATCAGGCCTATTGTGGTGCCTATAAACTTCCGTCATCCTAGAAAAGGCACATTGACAGTGTAGTTATTTACTTGAGACGTTTTAAAATCAAAATATTTTAATTAACTGAAGTCCTTAAAACACTTATGGAATATGAAATAACATTTTTTTTCTGGATTATTTTCAGTAAGAAAGTATCTGTAATCAAAGTAATTATGAAAAGCAGATTCACTATTATAAGCTTTGGCTTTGACATAATAATAATATAATGGAGAGCAGATTCATAATTATAAGTTTTATCTTTATCATAATAATACTAGTATATTGGTCAAATTAAAAGTATATATTTAGCTAAAATATTTTAAAGAAAAAGTGTTATAACAGAGTGCTGCTAACCGTTATTCGCATAAGTTATATTTCCAAGCGGATCGAAGTGTACGAATGGCTGCTTTATAATAAATACGACGGGAGTTTAAAAATCATCAAATAAGGAACAAGTAAGCAACCACAAATATTTATTGTAAACAACAAATCAATCCACAAACTCATTTCAGATTTTCATTTCCATAAATAACCCGGACACAGCCAGACAGTACAAAATCACATCGAATTACCAAAAAAATACATCAAGCGAACGTCACCGTAGGATTTCTAATGTAACAAAATAAAATCTATGATTGACAAGGATTAACTGCCCCTTGTTACTATTACAATATTATTACAAAGAAATAATTTATTTGGTTCACAAAAAATACATTTAAAACAAAAACAGACAAAAAATAATAATCATCATCAGCTCATTAAACGTCCCCACCGAGGGGCACGAGCCTACCCGTATAGGGTGATTAGGCCTTCGTCGTCCACGCGGGCCCAGTGCGAATTGGACGACTTCACACACAACCTTCGAATCTCTTCGCAGGTGTGCATAGGTTTCCTCACGATGTTTTCCTTCACCGTAAGAGCGTCGGATAACGTACATATATTTTCGAAAATTCGAAAACACATTGGTACGTGTCGGTATTTGAACCTCAGCCCTACCGGTAGGAAGGCGACAGTCCACACCATAAAGCCACCGACGAAAAAATAAAACAAACAAACGAACAAACGAACCGAAAAAATAATACAAAAAACAATTCAACATAAATAGGTAATATTGATTGTACATATTTCAAATGTGTAAACCAAATCGGTTGCCACTCAGCTTTTCTGTCTCAGCTACGTGTAGCTGCGACGCTGGTTTTACGTGGAACCGTTATTGTAAGTGAGAAGAGGACACCAAAACAAAAGCCGGCTTTGACTCGTAAATCATGGATGGCTATTCAAAATGGCGGACGGATCTCAAACGTAACTCGATATCCACTAGTATCTTTACGTATGAGTGAGTCGACATTTATCAGGGATAACTAATGCAGTAAACGAAAGAGCAAGTGGAGTTTCGAAAAGGCTACATACAGACCTTTCAGCTTTTGCAAATTAATTATCAGCAGCTTATACAAAAACAACACATATAACCAGCAGCAACCAGTGTAGAATTTGTGAAAGAGTTGTACGAAAGAGGTGTCGCCGTAGCAATGTGGTATCGACAGTCAATATATCGAGGTATTGAAATGTCTGTCCATTTAACTCAGCGACCACGACCATTTAAATACAAGAGCAGCGGACAAGTCCAAAGGAAGATGGTTTTCAAGACTCCGAATCAGTTCATGAACGCTTTAAGATGATTTAATAAGTCTTAAATCCCTGGAATGGAATAGAGAGTATATTTCTCACCTACGTTTTGCTGATGATATCGTCATCATGGCAAAGTCTTCGGATAAGCATACAGAGAGCTGTTATGTGTCTTCCCGACCGTATGGACTTAGCACTGCCAGACATAACTGTGCAATTTTGGACAGAAATCACGATTCTGCGCTTTCACCACCCTCCCCAACTTTGCGTATGTCGTCGATTCAATGATTTCCATTCAATTTGTAAAAATATTTTACCCTAACGGTAAAAGGTGTCAGTTCAGCGTTAATGGTATCACGATACGGGAATGTATCGTTTGTTTTGTTATTTTCGTAAACAGGTAAGTCGTTAATCACCCATGGCCCATGAGAAACTCGAAGCCGATAACGCAGTGTCATCTTAGTAATTATACCCTTGTCGGCAATTTTACGGATGACTGGGCCAAGATAACACGTTGGTTTAAAGGTGTGCCAAGCGAATATCATTTCATCCGTAAAAGGACTAATGATCGACGTAGCCGTGGGATTAGCAAGTTGAAGTAGCAGATACAAAAAATCAATGAAGTGCGAAGGTTCTCGAGGGGAAGAAAAAGATGCGTTTTCTCCAAGCATGTAACAAGACCGCGTCTCGGCAAGCGTAGCGTAGGACGCCCTCCGGTCTGATGGACCGACGACTTGCGAAAGGTAGCTGGTGGAGGGTGGATGAGAAAAGCGGAGAACCGGGATATCTAGCACAAAATAAGGAAGACCTATATGTGGACTGTGATAGGTTTGATATATAGTGATATATGACCTGGTTGAGGTGGCTGGTGGCATATGGATAACTGCTCCACATAGAAATTATAAGGGATGGCCTTCACTCAGCAGTGGACATATAGGCTACAATGATGATGATAATAAAAATTACGGTTAATAATTTGATGCCAGCAAATGGAATTCCTGTAGCTAAAGTAATCTGCATAAACGTCTATTTCATTCATTTCACGACTCAATAAGTCATACTATAGCAAACAAAAGTGCAGAAATGTCTCGGGTAATGTATTTCTTGGCGTTTCGCTACCGTACGTGAGAGCTAACGTTTGCATTTTCTAAGACATTTTTACTCAATTTTTATAATAACATAACTCGTTAGTTCCAAACTAATATTAATCAATGAGGATGTTGACAAAGTTGAAACTGATTTTAAATAATTATAAATCCATTCGTGTGAAGCCAGGATATTTGATCTTTAACACCGGAACCCATTTCTATGCCTCTGTTATTGAATGGTGTAATTACCCTCAGATGAGCAATTTTCTCGTATGCCTATTATAGCATAATAAAACTCATACTTTTTGCAACACCATCGTCCGTGAAATACAGGTATTATGCACTTTTGTGATTAAGAATGAGGGCACTGTTAGTGAAATTAGGGTATAAAGACTAACATTTTTTTTCTGGGGACGGACGCGTGCGGCATTCATGGAGAATAATAACTGGTCTATCTGTTATTGTTTTCAATTTTGTTCTATCATATTCTTGTCGTCTTACAGTCAGTACACTTTGTAACACAATGAAATATCTCTAGAACGGCTGGACAATTTTAACGGAACTTTCACTGGCACAAAGCTAATGTAATGTTATAATACGTAGCTGAAGCTACATTTATAGCCACGTGAATGAAGTCACGGGCAAATCTTGTATAGTACATAATATTATTCAAAATGTATGTTCATGTAAATTCAGATTATGCTCCTGGACCGTATCTCATATGGCCATTTGCGATTCCGTTTGGGAGTCTGTATGAAATATTAAACTAATAACCTTATGCTTGTAAATAAGTATACTATGATATAGATATGATATGGAATAAAGATAGCTTTCGTATCGTTGTTAAGCTGAGGATGAGAACTGTCATGTAATTATTGGATAAAGAAAAATCTAAGGTTAAATGTAACGGTATTGCATAAATCCGTTAGTAAACCACTAATCGTTGACGTACTTTTTATGAAACTACGGGCTACGTCGGTCACTCTTATTCTCATTTATCGGTCTCAATAAGAGGCAGCTATGTCTCATTTCGATTATCGGATCTTATCACGGACGAACGAAACGATGGCCAAAGGGGCGGAAAGTATCTCGAGTGGCGACGTATGGGAAAAGAAGCGGCTGACCCTAAAAGACGGACTGCTGATTTTTGAAATATGCACGTTTATCGGCTTATTCTGATTTCAGCAAACACAATTTCGACAACACACTACTGCGACAAATCACCCGACGCTCTTACGATTCAGGAAAACATCGTAAGGAAACCTGCGCCCCTACGAAGAAAATCAGAGGTTGTGCGTTATTATAATTATGTTTTCGAAATCCTTAAGATTCACGGGCCAAATAATGGCAGTAGTTTGGAAGGCATGTGTGGGGCTAAAGCCAACAGCACAGAGGCTCTTCTTATTTCGAATGTTTATCTTTGTATGTGTTACACGTGGCCATCACAGAATGTACAATATGATACAACCCATGATGACCCCCGCCAGTTGTAAAGACTATTGCAAATATATGAAAACTACCGGGCTATAGAATTGGGTTTTAGTGGACTGGATAGCTGGGTTATGGGAGAGACCTCCCATTAAACTAGTCTCAAATATAAATAGCGACAGGCGGTGACTTGCCACGCCTGCAGTGGGGCAACAGGGGGCAACATGGGCGCTCGCGGCTAGGGGTGTCGAGAGGTGTACACCGCTTTCTGCGCAGGCAAACTGCACCAACTCACGACTTATGCATCTTTCACTTCCACCCCTCGAGCATGTAGCTCTTGCAACCCCACTCTGGACAGCCAATGAAGGCAAGCCAGAGGCGAGTGTCCTGACCTTGGGCGGCCACTCTAGAAGGCCAGAGACGGTCAGTGTGCACTCTCGGGGCCGTCGGTTCCGTGGTGTCGCTACGCACCAACAGCTCGCCACAAGCTGCCCTGCGGTGATTGACTGCACTGGTGAAAATCACCAGCGGGCGATGAGGTCGTCACGTCCCTACGCGCTTAGTATTATTATTATTATACATTGAAAATTAATAAGTTAAAGCCATAACACTTGGCCAGAGGCTCATAAATAATGATCAAACATTTTGCATTTAACTCTCTCGCAATATCCCATATGCAAAGCTTGGGTGCGAGAAGCTTACATATTGATTCGTGGGGCACGTCAAACAGATTCGTAAATGAGCATCGAATTGGATGGCCATTGATTGAACTGAGAATTTGTGAATCAGTGATCGATCAGTGCTTGATCCAATATATATACATATATCCTTCTATATCATGTGTCCTTATAAACATGTGTCCTAACATATCACAGGTACCCGCGACGCCCTAAGCCGAGGTTCGAGTCCCGTTCGGGGACGCCCTTAGGCTCGTTGTGTAAATTTAAGGCTGAGAGCCATCTGCGCTCGCGAATTGCCCGGTGAAGCTGTAAAGGCCATCTGCGGCCAACAGATCAGTCAGTTCGGGAAAAAAAACATTACAGGTAAGAAGTACTGACAAAGCATGTGTGTGGTGTTGTGTGTGTGTGTTGTGTGCGTGGGTGTGTGCGCGCATGTATGTGTGTGAGTGAGAGTGTGATATATATAATATTAAAAGATAAACAAGAAACTCCCATGCAACTTTGTGACTGTCTACTGCTAATACTGTGGCCACACTAACGGTAAATGCCATTTATTATCGCAATTTAATGGGCGTTAATTTCAGGTGCAGTCAACACTGAACCCGATAATTAGGCAGTTTAAATGAATTAATAATTATCACGTTAACACGTTCACTCCAATCAATTTACGATTGTCTTTTTATGTAGCCGTTAATGCGTTAATGGGCGTTAGGCGTTAGGCGTAGCCGTCAGTGTGGTCCCAGCATAAAAAGCATGGTACTAATCCCGAACTGCTAAAGTCGAGTTCTAATGAGGCCCGCTCGGACGTTGTTAAAACTTTCCCTGTTACAGCGATTTATAAACAACTTGCGCCAAACACCGAGTTTCGGCTGACTTTCTAAATAATTTTCCCACTTAATATTGCCATCATGACTATGCTGTGTGAAAAGTCATATGTGATATATATTATTGTGAACATTGAATCGACCCATGAGGTGATGGAGCAGCTAACGCGTTCGGATATCATGCAACTATCACGATGGTCGTTCGTCGAATGGGTGACCAGAAACATACTAAGCCGGCTTCTATCTTAGGATAGAAAATTCAAAATGGGGTGCCCGGTTATTCATGCAATACAAACACTTATGTGCGTGCAAATGACTATTTGTAGTTGTTAAATGTATGTTTTTACAAAAAAACATGAGTTTAATAATATATGTGCCAAAATTTAAGTTAGACACTTAACTTCTGACACTCTTATAACTGACTTTAGACTGCTCTTTTAAATTTTCTTAAAAAAACACTAAGGCTGAGAAATACAAAATGAAAAGTATTTATTCAGTTTAGGTCTATACAGAACACTTATGAATGTCAAATGAAGCTACCACTGCATTCTTTTAATTTACTTACTTAAACTACCTTTAACAGAGTACATTAAAAGATTTTAGTGAATACATTAGAAAACGTCTTTCTAGAATAGAATCCGGGATTCCGGGATATCTGGCGCAAAATGGGGGAACCTATGTTCAGCAGTTGATTGCGATAGGTTGCAAAGAAAGTAATGATTAAAGTTTTAAATACTAGTCTTAGCAAATTCCACAAATAAAGAACCAGCCATTCAAACATTATCTTGGAAAGCCAATTGCTACATAAATAGCTTAGAACCAGGGATTGCAGACTTGAAACTATTCCCCGAGGCGTTTCTTCAATTGACTTAGCAAAGATGAGAATGTGAAACTTTGCGAGTTACAAGAAAACTTTTCTCGTATCCTCAAAGTGATATAAGTAGTTTATGATTTAAACTATATTTTTGTAATATTTACATAAACTCATAAAACATTAATAAAAATAAATTCCTTTAATTTCAGACTAGAGCCCATTCTTGTTAGTTGCAAATTACATATATCTTTTAATTAATTAATTTTTAATTAATTTGACGACCCATTTGGTGTTGCGGTTGAGAGGTCGGCTGCAGCACCAAGGGTTCCGGGTTCGATCCCGGGCTGTAGTTGTGTGTAGCCAACCTCTCTCACACATAGTATAAGTTAGTATATAAGCGTAGATGTAAGTATTGATAGACATTATACCAGAGTGCACTCAATATACGTGTTTCATTCCGTCTCCCGGTGTCCCAATGCATGGCGACCCTGCCAGTGCTGCTTTTGGCAGGTGCTGCGCGTAAGAGTACAGGAGTTCAAATAAAATACTAAAGGCGAAATAAAGTCATGGCTGAACGGATTCAAAGAAAAGGAAATTAGTGAGCTGCCGGGAGTCGTACGCAATCGAAGAATGCGAGAAGCGACTAGCGCTGGAACTCGGAAAATGACTCTGCTGATCTGCGACTCCGAGAGAGCTGGTTGCCGGGTGAAATCGTGATGGATGCTTGGAATTGCTGGCCGCCGGGAGTGATGGTGTCCGAGGTTTGGACATTGCAGCCGGGAGCCAGGTTTTCATACACTTATGCAGCCGGCGCATAAGTGAGTGTTGTTTGTTTTTTTTGAAGAAGACTCAAAAACAATGACGTAGAGTGGTGAAGTGATTTTTTTATTATGTTTTAATTTTTATTATTGGTTTCTTTTTTTGGGATTAAGATGAGGGATAAGATATCTCGTATAAGTTAAAATAATTGAGGCCTTATTATATAACTTTAACGTAACCTTACTAACTAAAGGTAATGTATTTTGTTAATTGTAAGATTATAAGGTACGTTGTAAGGTTCAATTAGGTAAGCGGACAGGTCGATAAAATGTGAATTAACTATGGTAACAATATTTTAGTACATAGGTTTTTTTTGTTATTTAAAATCTGGCTGGTAGTGATGATTTATATTTTTTCAAAATGTGGTGATTAAATTCAAAATTGTACGAATTTTTGATAGTTTGTGATACATGTGTTTTCCGTGTAACAGCTTTCGTTTTATCAGCTTTAGTATTTTTAAAGTGTTTGTGTCTAAATTTTAAGCTAAAACATTAATATTTCATCTCGAAATAAACAAACTCAATGTGTTTCGGGGCCGTAACTTAATTTCGAGATACATTATTAAATATTTAATACTTAATTACTTGCATTGCCTAGTAGCAGCGTATCACTCATACATGTTTACTACATCAGCGAAATTTGTCTCGTTACCAACCGCGGCGTTGCCGACTGTAATTTTAGAATTGAATAACAACAAAGTGATGATTGTAAATTCTTTGTAATGAAATTTAATATAGTGGAATACCGAATGATACCTAAGGAATGTTAGAAATATATATTTGAATTGTGTGTTTAAATGCAGGACGAATTTCTTCGAAAGCACATATTGCATTGATTGAATTTAAAAGTTTGTAAAGTTGAATATGAAAGATTGAATAATGGATGAAACTGAAGAAATTATTTTATGTTTATGATTGATATAATGTTTAGGTGAAAGGTTTTGTGTAATGGAAATTTTATTTTAGTTTAAATGTGTATTTATTATACGATTGGTCTGATCACCCAAAAGTAAAATAAAACATTTGAACTAATATTTTTTTGTATGGTCACGAAAGGTTTTAAAAGCAGGTATATTTTGAAGTAGTAAAAGAGATGAGAGTTGAATAGAGATAGAAGAAGGCACGTAAGGATATTGAAGTGTATATGTAGTTAAAAGTTATGATGAATATTAAAATGGTACAAGGTACAATATAGGGTGACAGATCCTTTATTTGATCATGGTGTAGACGAGCTTCTCTCCGTGAAAATAGTTGGAGATTATGTAATCTTAAAACATGCCCCTAAAAATAAAGCTGCGTGGTGCAGGAGGTAATTATGACTAATATGTCAGTAAAAAGTGTACCAAATAATTTAACAAAGGGACCTGAAGGCCCAATGAAAAATACCCAAAGAGGTATAATTATAATGTACCAACAATGAAATGAGGAAATGATATAGAGATAAGTGTGTTGTGCCAAGTAAGTTTATGAAGGAAAAAGAAATAATGATTTTAGAGAAATGGTTATGGTAGTTAAAGGAAATTGTATTGAGTAGATTTTTTATGGCTGTATTTTTTAGAGAAGTGTATTTAGAAGAGAGTACACTACTTATTGGTTTATATCAAAATTTTGTTATTATAAGTTTTTAAATGTTTTTTGCGATAATTCAGCATTAAAGAAATTGTATTATATTATATTAGTGGAGCAACCTGTCTGCTGTACCTATTTATGAATGTAATAATAGAGTTAATAAATAAATTTACTATCTTAGTAAGGCACATTAAACTAGGAATAATTGTTTTCCGTTATTTTGGATATGAAATAGTTTTTGTTATTTCCACATAAATATGATGAATTTTATCTGGTAATTGTATTCCTGAATAAGTTTTTCGGTTAATTGAATATCAAGTACTGTTTTTAAAAAATAACATTCAATGTATTTTTTTTCTCAAATCACGGGGGAGGTGTAGTGTGTATAGCCAACCTCCCTCACACATAGACATAAGTTAGTATATAAGCGTAGTTGTAAGTTATTTGATAGACATTATACCAGAGTGCACTCAATATACGTGTTTTCATTCCGTCTCCCGGTTCCCACATTGCAGGGCAGTACAAACATTTGTGTGCATGAACATGTCTGTTTGTAATGGTCTGGGTGTTTTCTATGTTATTAGTATGTATTTACAAAAAGAAAAGTATGTAAGTATCCGTTGTTTAGTACCCATAAAACAGGCTTCACGCTTAACTTGGGACTAGATGGCGCTGTGTGAATGTCTGTGGATATTTATTTATTTATATAAACTATGTTAGTGATACTAACATACTTTAGAGTATATGCTACTTCTTAGTACTAGTCACATGCACGTGAACATGTACCCAGTGCTCCAAAAAATCACCAACAGACTTCTCAGCAATAAGTCAGAATGCTGTTCGAGGCATCATCCCTTTGACAGGTCGACGGCAGTCGGTTTATAAGTCAAAGTATAGCTATTTTTTGTGCTAAATACACTTTTATTTTTCTATTCTGAATATTACATGTTCAATGTGTTCCTAAGGAAATCCTATAAGACTATTCGCCGAACTTCCTGGACTCACGCGTCCCTAGTAATTGATTATGTCTGCTCTAATTCTTATTAATAATACTTATACAGGGTCAACATTTTTTTATCCAAATTATGAATAACATAAACATGTACAGAATTTGGAAAAAAAGAAAAAAAAATGAATAAAAAGAGATCTTCAAAGTAAATTGTGGTTTAAAAAGAATAATAATTTCGAAAAATTTCGAACTTACGATCCACGAAGCTTTAAGCAATCTTTAAAGGTAATCGCTGAACGCAACACCACGGAGTTAGTACACAATCACTATCATACATATAAAACAAAGTCGCTTTTTTTGTCCACATGTCCCTATGTGCGCTTAAATCTTTTAACTGCTCAACAGATTTTGATGCGGTTTTTTTTAAAGTTTATATATTGTATAATAACATCCATTGAATAGTGGACGACTCCTACCAGAAATTCAAAAGAGAACTGCTAAGCTTACCTGTTAAGCAGTCTTAAGTTCCAAATGGGTTGTCGAACAACCCATTTGGTGTTGCGGTTTAGAGGTTGACTGTAACAGCAAGGGTTCCGGGTTCGTTCCCCGGGCAGTACAAACATTTGTGTGCATAAAATGTCTGTTTATAATAGTCTGGGTGTATTCTATGTGTCACATGTATGTATTTACAAAAAAAAATGTACATAAGTATGTTTATCCGTTGTTTAGACCCATAAAACAGGCTTCACGCTTAACTTGGGGCTAGATGGCGCTGTGTGAATGTCAGTGGATATTTATTTATTCTTGTTGCTCTTCGTTACTAGAGAATACTATGTATGCTTGTAATTGGTGCATGTACTAAATATTTGTAATTTGGTAAGTATGTGCACGGTTGGTAGACCCATAAATAAATTAATAAAATACCATCACTTCACGAAAAAACCTATCAGTTAATGTAATCCCAGTACATTCGACCCACAAATAATGATGAGCACCAAATCGCGGTCACATAACCGTAATTTAAACCGGTCAAATTAAATCCAATTTACACAGACCACAAATGAAATACGACTTCGGTTACCGTACCTGCGAACTGTTTCTGAATCACTAGAGCGGCAAATACGCGATCAGTTCACACCGGCAATATCTCTGATATTATATGACATCATCATCATCAGCTCATTAAACGTCCCCACCGAGGGGCACGAGCCTACCTTAGGGTGATTAGGCCTTAGTCGTCCACGCGGGCCAAGTGCGGATTGGACAACTTCACACACAACCCTCGAATCTCTTCGCAGGTGTGCATGAAGGTTTCCTCACGATGTTTTCCTTCACCGTAAGAGCGTCGGATAACGTAGATATATTTTCGAATTGTATAGTTACCAAAAGGGCTTGATAAGGCAAGATTTCAGTGTGACAGTGTCTATCATCATCATCATTACAGCCTAAAATGTCCACAGCTGAACGAAGGTCTCCTAATGATTTCCACGCAGACCGATCCCTAGTAGTTAACATCCATCTGCTACTCCCCCACCTTGAACAGGTCATCTGCCCATCTGGTTGGTCGGCCAACACTTCGTTTCCCGTTACGTGGACGCCACTCCAGAACCTTTCCGCCCCATCGGGCATCGTTTCTACGCACTAGTTCCCTGCCCACTGCCACTTGAACTTACTAATCCAATGCTATTTTTATTTATCTGACACGCTAACACACTGATTTTTCAACTATAATATCACATCTATCATCATTTGAACAAATATGGCGTCGTAACTCGGTCTTTGATCTCATATATTTGTACAAGGCGTATACAAACTCTCAGTTCATTGGCTCGGAAAACTATGCTTTCGCTATGAATATAGTGGTATAACGCAAGCGTATTTTAATATCAATATCAAGAGGCATTGACTTTCACAACCAAATAACTATTGATTTAGACTATCCTTTTGATTTACATAACTAATAAAAGATATAGCCGCATTCTTTATTGACAACCCATTTGGTTAAGTGTAAAGAAGTCGGCTAGTACACGAAGGCTTCCGATTTTGATATCCGGTCAGTACAAATATTTTGTGTGAATTAACATGTCTGTTTGTTTCCCTATCTAAGGAGTTAACGTTTTATGAAGTTTTCACTTACTAATGGCAGTTTAATCGTTACCTTCGTCCTAGATTGAAGTTATATTTTATGATTTTTACGAGAAAAACACACAAATACTAGATTGTCTATTGTTTTGTCCATATCTTAAAGAAACAAAGAACAAGTTTTATTAAAACATAATAAATTGTGATAAAAGTTGATCTATTAAAATTTAAAAATAACGTATTTTATGTTACCAAAATGGTTGCCACTAATACCAAGATAATTTGTTGATTTTAATTTCTAATTTAAAATTAATAAAAGGAAGATTAAAATCTTTATTCAAATAAATTTGTTATATATACTTTTGAATCGTCAATTGTTATTACTATTATATTTTTTATGAGTAATGAAATCTACCAAATCAAACATATTGTCTACTTTAGCCTTTCACCTTCACATACGAAGCGCCTTTCAGTATCGCTGCTTTCGGTTCTATTTCACTTTATTTACACTATAGGTGAAATGTATTTTCTTTCATTTCAGAATCCATCGGTTGACTGAAAATGCGTTCAGCGTCGTATCTTCCCAGCCAATCGAAGGTGAGTGCAACTATTGTTAACTTTAAAGTAAGTACAGGGGTTTGTCGACTTTACAGAGTCAAAGTTTGTTCTAGAATGCTTACTGATACCAAATATGTATTTACTTTAAGGCTTTATTCTAGAACAAGACTCAAGCGTTGATGTTTACTTAAATAGAGTAAGGAAGGGATGACGCTATTTGTCGTATTTGTTGTTTTGTTTAATACAGGCCTTAATGTTGTGCTCGAGAGTTGCTTATTTATGTTCCGTCTATATAAGGATCATGAGACACGATCTCCACGGTTCCTCTGAAAACAGGTAAGCTTAATTTATTTATTTAGACTCACCAACAATACATGCATGCATATATTATAATACTAGCTTTTGCCCGCGGCTTCGCCCGCGTTAAGTTCGGGATAACAAAATTGGTTTATTTTATATATATATATATATATATTATATATATATATTATATATAATATAATATATTATATATATATATATATATATATATATAATATATATATATATATATATAGTTGACGACCCATTTGGTGTTGCGGTTGAGAGGTCGGCCGCAACACCAAGGGTTCCGGGTTCGATTCCCGGCAGTACAAACATTTTGTGTGCATGAACATCTCTGTTTGTAATGGTCTGGGTGTTTTCTATGTATAATATGTATGTATTTACAAAAAAAATGTATATATGTATGTTTATCCGTTGTTTAGTACCCATAATACAGGCTTAACGCTTAACTTGGGCTAGATGGCGCTGTGTGAGTGTCAGTGGATATTTATTATATTATTATTATTATATATATATATATATATATATATAATATATATATATATATATATATATATATTATTATATAATATATTATATATATAAATATATAACCATAGCTTCTACCTTAAAAACTGCGGAAAATTGGATATGATACTTCCTCCCCTATTTGAAGGATTTAGGGTTGGATTTTAAGAAAAAAAATATATGCCATATTTTTTCGTTTTTGACAAATAGTCCGCATACCAAATTTCAGCGTCGTACTACTAAATTGCGGGATGTTCCATACAAACTTCCAACCCCCTTTTAGGAAAGTGGGGGGTGAAAACAGGACAAAAAGTAGCCTAAAACCTATTCTAGGTTACTTTCTATCAACATACCAAGTTTCAATAAAATCCGTTCAGCCGTTTAGGCGTAAAAGCGTAACAAACAGACAGACAGACAGACGGAGATACTTTCACATTTATAATATTAGTATGGATAACATTTCAAAATTCTGATACATGTACCAATTATAGGTGAGTTCAACTCAAAAAATATATTATTACTTTTGTACTACTACTAGTTACAAATAAAGTTATAATATTATAGTGAAAATCCATTCAAAGTAAAACATTATGTAGCCTCTGACTCCATGAAGTATGCACTTCATGAAGTAAAAGAAAGATCTTCCTTTTAAATTTCAAATAAGAATAATCATTTATCAAAAGCTCAATTCCGGATGAAATAAAATGAACCATTTAAAGAGTGAGAGACAATTCTGGGCATTTCTTCGAAGACACATTTGGCAACCACATGAGTACGGTTTTCGGAACTGTGGTCATATTTTAGCAAACCAAGTTTAAACCGAATACAAATTTTTTTCAGTCTCTCACATTAATATATTCAAGTAGATTTTAGAAGCTTTCTGCCGGGAAGTTACGCAAAGAGTTTTGAATCGAAATTTACTAGGTAGACTCGGTTCTGAGTCGTCTAGGTAGCATCTTGGGTAATGGGTGCAGGGCAGTGTTGACGGTGAAAAATACCCTAGAACTTACTGTTATTATTTCCTTCAACACTTATAAGCAAGTGAATTGACCGCCCCGTTCAATGACATAGAAAAATACTAAATTTTTCCCACTTTACAACACAGTATGCCACAAAAATCTGTTCGATCCCGACACTCAATATTTACATTTTCTTTATTGAAGCAAACGAAAATGTTTATCGGTCATAAATCATTAAGAGGGTTGTACAACTAAGGGAGCTTAATCCGCCAAACAACAAAGGCGGAATAAAATATGACTGACCCTCACGCCGTTTGTCGATAATATATATTTGTTATTTGCAGACAGAAAACATATTCGAGCATATTTTTGTTTAGTGTTTAGACCCAAACATATAATGTTTGGGTCAAATTTGTCATGTAATTTTACTTATTTCATGCTTGGGTGGGTTTTTTTATTGAACTGGCTACTTCTGTTGGCCACAGATGGCCTTTACAACTTCACCGAGCAATTGGCGAGTGCAGATGGCTCTCAGCCTTAAAATTTACACAACCAGCCTAGGGGCGTCCCAGAGCGGGACTCGAACCTCGGCTTAAGGCGGTGCGAGGGTGGGCTTGCTAGCCTATGATATGTTTGGGGAGAAAAGCGGCCCGGCACACGCCGGTTACGCGAATAGGGACTGTGCGAACCTACAGGGACACGCGACGATGGCCCCCGCTGGCGGAGACGGAGTATCGGTTTGTAGTGGGCACGTTAATTCAACTACCTTTGTATAGTAGTCGATATCATCCACCAATCCGCATTGGGCCTAAGTGGCGGAAGGTCCTGTACCTTAAAAGTGGGACTTTGAAGGCTAATTCATTGATCAGTTCCATTTGTTTTCAAATTAACGGTTCATTGAAGAATTAAAAGTAAACATAGATTCGTATTTTTGAATACCTAATTTAATATACAATTCTGTCAGAGTCCAAAATTTAGCCTTTAGGGCAGAATATTACTGTTAAAGCTATAATGCTGAATATATCGTACTACTTGAAGATTTTAACTGCACTTCAATGCAGTCCAATTTTTTAGTTTTAGTTTTGTCGTCCTGAATATTTACGTATCTATTTTCATCTAGGTAACCCTTTAATATAAAGCAGAAATTACCACAAAGCAGTAGAGAACCGCCCCCATAGTGAAGAGGAATAATATTCAACTGCGTTAACACCCCTATAACAAAGTGATAATGAGAAAGAATTGCTTCCATTCTAAGAGATAAACGGGCGTTTATTAGTAAAAGAAACAATCATATTTCTTTTCAGCTTTTGTGCCTTACCTAACCAACAATAAATGAAAAAAGTGGAAATTTATAAATTAAAAATATATGAAGGTATGACAAATAGTCCAGTCTCGAAATTAATAATTTCGAGGTTAAGATTAAAGCGACGAAATCCGGACGGTAATTTTGTATCTAAAATATACAGATAATACACAGTTGAAAAAAAGCATAAACAATATATCCTTAATTTAAAATATTGTATAATCCCAAAAATAATAAATGGAAAGAAAATTATAGAAAACTTAACATCTATGTTATTGTATATACTTGCAAGTTATTTGTGAGAGAACTAAAGTTACCGACATTGGACAGTGGACTGGTCGCATCAGAACCGATGGTCGTTGAGCGACTCTCTGGATGGACACACTACTACTATGATGAAAATAGTGGTTCACCATTATGACATATATCGTTCAAACTTAATTTGGTTGTTTAGTTTCATTTTTATTTTTATCAACCTCATAGTTTTGAAATTACAGGAGGGATACACGTTTTTCAACTTTGGAAGTGTCTCTCGCGCAAACTTCACAAATTATTATTTTTTTACTAGTAACCTAAATATCAATTTTCAAGACCCACACATTGATACCTGACACTTCCCACACGTGGAATGCAAAAACTTTTGCGGTTCAGTTCATTGTATGGAGAAAACATATTGTTTTTTTTTTCAAATTTCTTATCAAAAACTTATAGCAGTACATATTCACAAAGTTTGAATAGTCCAGTGCTAATAGTTTGGGAGAAAAAAGGGTGTGACATACGAACGGACATACAGACAGACACACATAACAAAACCCATAAAGTCCGTTTTTGCCATTTGGCTACGAACTCTAAAAGAAATTTAAACCTCCTAGAAAACAACCATAGCGCAAACCGTTCGATGGGACAATAATGACCATAAATAATCTGTGCTCGACACCAGTGTGGAGTGGCCTTTAGTTTACGTCACTGACGATATTTATAACTAGAAAATCGAATACGTATTTGAGAGGATTCGATGCCATGAAATATTCCACGCTTTGTTGTTTGCAAAGGGAAAATATAAATTTTAGGAGTTCTACTTAACGTGCTGGTACGTTATATATATCATCATCTTCTTCATTACAGCCTAAAATGTCCACAGCTGAACAAAAGCCTCCCCTAATGATTTCCTCACGGACCGATCCCTAGCAGTTGACATCCATCTGCTACCCGCCACCTTAACCAGGTCATCCGTCCATCTGGTTGGGGGAAGGCCTACGCTTCGTTTTCCGTTACGTGGACGCCACTTGAGAACCTTTCCGCCCCATCGGTTCTACGCACTATGTGCCCTGCTCACTGCCATTTTAACTTGCTAATCCTGTAGGCTATGTCGGTCACTCCAGTTCTCTTACGGGTACCTAGTAAATATAGTATATTGAATTTAAAATAAGTTTAGATCGCTGCTTGATCTGGAGTTAAGGGTTCAAATCCACGGACTCTAAATATAAAATCTCTATTATTCTTTCTTTCTTTCTTTAAAATAAATAATGAGTGTCTTGTGGACAGCCGGTTAATTTTTTTGGGTAATCAGGTGATGCAAACTGAGCTGAAAACACTTTATAAACTTACTGGAGATATTAATTCGTTTCCTTCGGATAAATCTGCGAAATAACATCAACATCCGGACTTCTAGACAACGGAGGCAAAAACTTTAATAATCCCAGTCAACAAAAGCAAAAGCCTTTGTTATTTCTAACAATACATAATGCAATGCGGTCAGCAGTATGATTGTAGTTCACGAAATATTATTTTCATTTGTGTATTATTTTCCATGTTACTGATACATACAATTCATTGTTATTCATGAATGTAAACGTTCATGAATTAATAATAGGGTAATGTGGTCTGCAGGATTAAAAGTGAAGTTTTGAGAACTGGAATTAACCGGGGCAAACCTCTCGCTACTCGATCCAACAGATAAATAATGGCCATAAATATTCTGCGCGTGACACCCGTGTGGAGTGGCCTTTAGTTTACGTCAGTGACGACTGACATTCACACCGTTATAAAATATAATCTTATAAATATAAAAACTTTGTGTCTAGAATGTTCACATTTCCTTCGTGCCAAAATTTGATAAATCTATCAAATTTTGTATTGATTCCAATTAATTCGACTTAACTGCAAACCGGTGGCCGTAAGGACGATAAGGTTCTTGTGTGGGACCGTTAATACAATAAAGTTCTCATGTGGGGTCTACGTATCGTAAAAAGTATCATAGCCAACACGAAAAGGACCGATGAACTGTAGCAGCAGTAGGTAGAAAATGAATATCGACGACTATAAACTGGTCTGCGTAGAAGTCGTTAAGGGAGACCTTCAGCAATGAACATGTTATGCTGTAATGATAATGAAAACAGTTCACCTTTTCTCGTTATCCTACTATGTCATGTATTAGTTCATCTCAATTGTCAGAAAATCTTTTGAATTTTAACAAAACTGATGCATCGTAGCCTCTGGAGAGCTCGAGTATTGCTAAATGTTTGGATAAAGTCACTGGATCTTCTAAATATTCTTATTCTTTCAATTCTGCCATACAATGACCTTTCTCATCTTACTTTATCTACACTCTACTTAGTTTACTAAACCTTCAGACTCTACCAAATCAACAAACTCAGCAATGAATATATTATACTGTAATGATGATGAAAAAACTTCTCTTAAATGCTTGCATGGGATAGCACCAACAGCAACTTTCAGATAATCAAGGACAAACCATCATGTTCCATCTATCATTACTTAATCAATATTAATTTGCAAGGATCCAGGAACTATTTCTTTTACTGACTTTTTTGTTACATTATTAGTTGAATGAGGAGCGTCGGTGGCTCAGTGGTGTGGACTGTCGCCTTCCTACCAGGAGGGCTGAGGTTCAAATCCCGACACGTACCAATGTATTTTCGAATTTTCGAAAAATATATGTACGTTATCCGACGCTCTTACGGTGAAGGAAAACATCGTGAGGAAACCTGCGCACGCCTGCGAAGAGATTTGAAGGTTGTGTGTAAAGTCATCCAATCCGCACTGGGCCCGCGTGGACGACTAAGGCCTAATCACCCTATACGGGTAGGCTCGTGCCCCTCGGTGGGGACGTTTAATGAGCTGATGATGATTAGTTGAATGCATGAACTACATCTATAGGTTTTATGTTACTAACATAATCATTGCTCCATAGGTCTGAAATAAATGTTTCATATTATTTAAAATAAAAACACATGTCGGTGTGAGCGTATGTCACTTTATATTGGACCGCCTTTTGTTTTGAGCTGTTGGATTACATTCGTTCTGTTTGCCCGAGACCTCCCTAATGATTCATAGCGTCCCGAATTACCAACAATCAGCCAAGGAAAGGTGTCACACGACTTTGGACCTTAGTACTCCGATTTAAGAGGGTGCAATTTTGGAGGACTGCCGGTGAGAAATTGTGACCAGTACTGTAGTATTGCCACTGTACTACCAATTTCCTGAACATCTGAAACGTAATTGAGGATAATGGCAAATTTGCTTGTGATATTAAAAACGTGTTTTATAGACTCATATTTGGAAGTAAGGTACTGGATTTTTTATATCAATAAATGAAGCAACCTATTAAGTTCTAATGCAGGATATAAGAACGCCTTCCCACACAGCATGGCTATGTGGGAATTGAAATAACAGTCCTAAATCGGTGTGGCTGGCTATTAAAGACTACTTTGTCGAATAATCATCATTAACATATAAACGTCCCCACCGAGAGGCACGAGCCTACCCGTATAAGGTGTATAGGCCTTAGTCGTCCACGCGGGCCCAGTGCGGATCGGTTGTCCTCACGCACTACTCTTGAATCCCTTCATAGGCGTACGCAGGATTCCTCACGAAGTTTTTCTTCACCGTCAAAGCGTCAGATAAATGTACATATAATATCGAAAATTCGAAAGCGATTCGTGGCAGGATTTGAACCTGCACCGTCCAGATCGGAAGGCAACAGTATGAAATAACCTAAGATAAAACTCCTGGTGAAGACTGTCAAAGTTATTTGATTACATCATTCAGATGATCAGTATCTCGCTGGGGGAAAGAAGAAAAATCGTAAACCGTTTTCTGGGTAAACGTGTCATAGACCTCGTCATCGCTTACCAGGCGAGACTGAGGCCAAACGTAAACCCATTGATAATAAAAATAAAATAATCAATTAATTTTAATTGTAATTCATTTCTACAGAATAATCTGAGGTTATAAATGTATTCTACAGTGCAACACTACAATAATTTTATGGAAATTCTTGTTTGTTTGTTGCTATTCGAATTTCGGGGAAACGATCCATCGGTCTTATAATATTAACGGGAAAAATACAAGAAAGAAAGAAAGAAAAATATTTATTATCTATACAAATCGATCTACACATGAAATATCACCTAGGAAACTTGTTACTTTCATGTTTCGATATGGAGGAAGAAATCCGGTATAAAATATTGTAAAATTCATAATGCTACTTGTTGTTCCATAATCCTTTTCCCCATGTAAATCTCTAACTTTGCGCCATACGAGAAGTCTTAGCACGAAAACCCCATCAGTAACGAATCACCAACTGTATGTTAGCAGATGTATCCGCTCGAAATATATTTCAGTCGTCTTAATTATGTCTCAGGTGTTATAATTTGGATATGTCACAAGCTATTTTGACACTTACCGTATTTAGTTTAAGCATAAATTCGGAGTATGCACGTTTGTGCAAATTTATCTTGCCTAAATGGAGATGTAGGCGATTTCCACGGTCTGTACACCTAAGGCATTAATTAGGATGATGGAGGAAGGCTATTCATCTCTTAGTATTGTTGAATATTGTTGGTATCACCAGGGTTGCCAACCCCAAAACGAAATTCCTCGCATATAAGCAGCTAAAAATCTCGTACTTTGACTTTCAAACCTTGTACATCTAAGAAAAAGGCTTTGATCATTAAAAATACTAAATAAAATAAACATTAGCTAGCTTCTTACTAAAAAACATCACTTTGTGATACAGACGACTAAAGTGGAGAACAAAATGTTTTATTTATTTAAGGCTCACAAAACAAGATACAGTCAAATACAGTCTTTAGTTTCATCAATAAAATATACATCCTAGACTGCAACTATAAACATGTGGGCACAGATTGTACCAAATTAGCTGTAATGAGAGGTTAGTGTATAATACTTAACAGCTATGTACCTTAGCATGTAATGTTAGTAAGAAACATTATAAGAAACTAATAATGAAAAATCAGCTATAGTCCTAGATTGAAAGAATATCCAGGACTTTATTACGAAAACCATGCAATTTACAAGCGAAAATGTCCAAAGAAGAGTGCCAGAGATTAATTCATTATAGAGGCGACACATTCTTGTAATAGGGTTGTAAAAAGTGGTATTAGTTTTATGAAACTGTAGGCAAAATAAACCAGGAGAGGGATTACGGGACCTAAACCGCGTACTAAACTCAAGCATAGAAAGTAGGACTGGGGAGTCAATTTTATAGTGTATAATTGATCGGGGGTTTTCCCGGTTGACATAGCTACTACAGTCTGCAAACAATGATCGCCTAAGTACGACCAATGGATTTTTTGTGTAAAAGTTCAAATTTCTGATAGATGTCACTAGTTTCCAATATGAAGTATGGTCAAATTGCAAAATCTCGTACATAATTGTACGAGGTTGATAACGCCGTCGTACCTCGTACGAAGACCACAAATCTCGTATTTGTACGAGGAACCTCGTACGTTTGGCAACCCTGGGTGTTACTTAACAAAGGGTTGTATTGTGTATGTGGATATGTAATGGTTTGTGACAGTATGTGTCAATTCTGCTTTGGTTAAAATTGTTTCTTTTTTTATGTTGCATAGTGTACAGGACGGTCAGGACGCTCACCCGATGTTAAGTGATACGCCTAACCATGACACGGGGGTATTGATGGAGACAACAACTGATAGACAGTTATTATTCACCACCAACGCCGCACTGCGCCCTACACCCGAGACAACAGATGTTAGGTCTCTTATACCGGGTAAATTTACTAGATAAAGTGCCCTCATCTCGTAACACAAAAGTGCAAAACACTCCTATTTCATGGGACAATATCTGGCACTGCGGTGGTACCTCAGTACCTAGACGACTCAGAACCTAATGACAGAGGCCTGCACTCTATATATGCATATAAGCAGTGCATACCCTGACAACCAGGAAAATAGCCAACATATTAAATGATTCTCACTTATTTGCCAATTTTCCTCTACCGATTTGAAACCAGAGTCTATCTATTGTCATCAACGGCACTCAATTTAAAAAAACTATAAATTACTTATAATTTTGCGATTAGTTTCACATACTTTGCATACCCATCTCATAATCTCTGTGCACGCTACTGCCTAGTGAATTCTATTGTTGATGATTTTTTAGGGTTCCGTAGCCAAATGGCAAAAAACGGAACCCTTATAGATTCGTAAAGTCTGTCTGTCTGTCTGGCCTTCCGTCCGTCCGAATAACACTACCCCTTTTTTCTCCGAAACTATTAGCACTACACTATTCAAACTTTGTACGTATATGTATTCTGTGAACCGCTATTAGGTTTTATTAAGAAACTTGAAAAAAAATAATATATTTTGGGGTCCCCATACATAGAACTAAAACTCAAAATTTTTTTTTCATTGTAGATTTTTCATATTATAGCTGAAGTAGATGCCTATGTAAATTACAATTACTTTATTTTATATTCGAAGGTTGTGTGTGAAGTCGTCCAATCCGCACTGGGCCCGCGTGGACGACTAAGGCCTAATCACCCTATACGGGTAGGCTTGTGCCCCTCAGTGGGGACGTTTAATAAGCTGACGATGATGATGATGATATTTCTTTCTGCTGCGGAACCCTCCACAGGCGATTCCGACTCGCGCTTGGCCAATTTTTGTAATTATTGAATTGTTTCGCTAAAATGAACTTGTTAGACCGTATTTCTGTGAACTACCCCCCCACCCTGTCACTCCCTTAAAATTAATAACTAACCGAGCCCTACGGCTCCACACAGATTGCAATCGTGCCTAACCTTATTACTGTTGATTGGTTCCGAAGTTATGACGTAAACTGGTCATTTGATGGACAGAATTAGATAACATGTGAATTAGGTAATTTACTCTTGGTATTGCCACGACGCTAAAAAGCTTCTTTTAGTCTCGAGACTTCTATCAATTTAAAGAAATACATTTTGATATTAACTCAGTGCTATAGCTAGCTTAAATACATACCTATTATACATAAAAACACCCACCAGAAGGCGACTACAGACAGAAAAGCACAGAAAAATATGTACTCCACGGAAAATAAAAATAAATATACACAGATATTCACATAGAGCTATTTTGCCCCAACTACAAAAAAAAGAAGCCTAAAACGGCCCACTGCAAAGCACAGGCCTTCCTACACTTGGGGAGATTGGGTTGTACCCACCACTCGGACCTAATGTAAAATGTTGGGTGCTAATGACTACTATCCTAAGATTAATAAGGGTTTATCGTACCCTAGGAAGCACCTAAACAACTTTCTTTTCGGACAACCTGGTCAATTAGCTAACAAAAAGCACAAACTGACTTGCACAATGAAAATTTCCACCCGGGATTTGAACCCACGACACTATCCAAACCCAGTGCAGCAAACAACCTCTGAACCAAGGAGACTGTATAAAGCGGAAGATGGAATCTACTACCGGTTAGAACAAACTCATTGACTGTCATGAAATCTCACAGCAAGTTTGACCTTGCGTAATGCGACCTCTTACCAAAGTGCCAATTATAATGTTTAATTAGAGTTCGAGCCAACTACCAACTACGTAACCACTTTCAGGAACTACTACATACTATATAATACGATATAGCTGTATTTACTTTGATCCCTAATTTATGTCAGCAAATATAGTTGGCGAGATGTGTTGCTAATGGTTAAAATAAAAGGTTTACTTATTATAATAATAATAAATTATTTATTTATGGATTAACTTTCCTATAATTCCCCATATAATTGGATATAAATGCTTCAAAAGTCTTGCGAGATCCCCAAACACGGACAGATGTACAGTTTCTCATATAATATTTTGTAGAAGCGACGTTTGGTGTAAAGAAAAAAGACCTTCTAAGAAAAAGAATATCTTCGAAAGATAAAATGTACTGAGACACTTTTACGTTTGTAGAAATCCTCACTAAGAAAGCTTTGATTTTATTTTTTTGAACGGTTATCAGAAAAAAACATCCTTTTCAATTTAGTTAATAAATAATCCCCAAATTGCCAGCCTTATGCGGATTGATGGGTGATAACGAATGGGGCTAACGGTTTAACATGACTTCTAAAGCACAGAAACTCGAGATAATTATATTGTTCTGTTCACGGCCCAACCCAAGACTAACCATTACCATATTTGTTCAAATGTAAATATAAAAGACAAAATCATTGTAGCGTCTTCCAAATCACCCATACTTTAATATCTTCTAGATCATAAATATACACTGACATTCACACAGCGCCATCCAATCCCAAGCTAAGCATTTAGCCTGTAATATGGATACTAAACAACGAATAAATGTACATATATATATATTTTTTAAATACATACATATTATACATACAAAACACCCAGACAGAAAACAGACATTTTCATGCTTACAAATGTTTCCTGCCCGGTCATCAAACTCGGATCCTTAGAGAAAGAGCCGACATTTCAACTAATTACTCCATATAGGTCGTCAAATAATTATGTTTTCCTTGTTGCAGAAGACAAGGTGATCAGACCCAGACGCAGTATACCAGAGAATAGAATCATCATCACTCAGCATTTCACTGAAAGAACCGTCACTCCAGGAGGCGATGTAAGTATTACCCAAGAGATAAACATCTGTTTTTTATCCCACATATAGAAAGACGAGCATACAGTTCAAAAGATTGGAAGTGATACTTCTATCCATGAACACTCGTAAATCCGAGGGCGCAACGAGTTTGAATGGTTGCTTCTTTCAAAAGGGAGATAAAAGAAAGAGTTAAATGAAGAGTATAAGTAAGGGTAAAAGGAAGAATAAAAGAAATATTACGATGCTGGGGAAAGGTTAAGGACTCCAGCAAAGACACCCACTTGGTGTGCTCATGATAATACTCCAGCTAAGCGAGTGGTAAGAAAAAAAGAAACAACTTTATTTAAATAAATCTGTTACAGTTACATTTGAATCGTCAATTGTTATTATTATCATTTTTTTGTGACTCTACCACCGGATCTTCGAGAAGAGCTGGCATGAAACTCGAGTTACTCTTTTAAACTTTTTTTTAATCATCACCCATCATCTTCACAGTCAGTCTCTCTTTCCTAAACCTGTTGCAGATCCCTGCTGGGGTCTCCCCGTTTGCGCCAGTTATCCCAGTCTTCCGATTTCTTCACTCTTTTACTTAAATAAAGGACTCACTCGAATTTATAATATCACTAATGCTAATCGTTCAGAAAATTCAATATATTGACCTGCTTTGCGAATGTGACTTTTATGGGTCCACATTTGCAAAGTAGGGTATAATGGTACTCTATAACGTACTACTGCTATATAAACCTGATCTTTCAGATAAGCATGCAATGCTCAGCCACTGGTGAACGACCACCACAGTTTGTGTGGGAAAGAGACGGCATCATCATATCGAGCAATACAGAACATAGGTAAGTATTTGTCAGGATAACGTTGTCATCATCAGCTCATTACGTCTCCACCGAGAGGCACAAGCCTACCCGTATAGGGTGTAGCCTTAGTCGTCCACGCGGGCCCGGTGCGGATTGGCCGACTTCATGAACAACCTTTCTTTTCGCATGCGTGCGCAGATTTCCTTACGAGGTTTTCCGGCACCTTCTCCAGCACCTAGAGCGTCGGTTAAAAGTACATATAATTTCGAAAATTCGAAAAGATGTTGGTACGTGACGGGATTTGAATCTGCACCCTCCAGATCGGAAATCAACAGTTATTTATTTATTAATAACAAGCTGTTGCCCGCGGCTTTGCTCGCGTTAAATTCGGGAAAATACAATTCCCTTTCACGGTTAAGAAAACGGAATATTTTTTACCTTGCCTCTTCACCTCTTATTTAATTTTATGGTAGTGACAAATAATCCGTATGTAAATTTTAGCATTTCCTTAAAATTCCAGATCGCTCCATATAAACTACCACCCCCGTTTTAGGGAAGTGGGGAACGGACAAAAAGTGTCCGTCTCCAGGTAACCTTCTATCACTATCATCATCATCAGCTCATTGTACATCCCCACCGAGGGGCACGAGCCTTACCCGAGCCCCCCCACACCCGTATAGGATGATTAGGCCTTAGTCGTCCACGCGGGCCCAGAACGGATTGGACGACTTCACGCACAATCTTTGAATCTCTTCGCAGACGTGCGTGAAGATTTCCTCCCGATGTTTCACCGTAAGAGCGTTGGATAACGTACATATAATTTCGAAAATTCGAAAACACATTGGTACGTGGCGGGATTTGAACCACTGTCCTCCCGGTAGGAGGGCAACAGTCCACACCATTGCGCCACCGACGCTCTATCTATCACTATACAAAAGATCAAAATCCATTTAGACGTTTAGGCGTAACAGCGTAACAAACAGACAGACCGAGTTACTTTCACATTTATAATAATTGTATGGATGTACCTAGTATTGATAATACTATAGGCACCTACAAAAACATTCCAATCTTACTCTACGAATTAAATCAACCCTCTCGCCTTGGTTTGTGCCTATAAGTAGTGTTGTCAGGTTCGATTTGTTTTAAATCGGGATACGAGGCCAAAAAATCGGGATTTGAGGTTGTAGATCGGGACAGGTAAAAATAAAAATGTGATGTGATGCTGATGACGTGCCATTTTCAATTTGACAGTAATGTAATTAGTAGAAGTTATGTAGCGTAAATATATTATATTTTTTTAATGAAACATCTGATTTTTTTCTTCAATGAATCGGGACATTTAGCGTTTTGATCGGGACGCATCCTCAGACCCCTCAAAATCGGGACGTTCCTCACAAATCGACACACTTGGGTCACCTGGCAACACTCCCTATAAATACTGTCAAGATATTTGACTTACTCTTAAAATCACCCAAACCAAATTTATTCTGAAAGGTCAAGTTTATTTATTACGGCTTCCAATAATAAAACTTCTGAGAAACACCTAACTTTTACTCCAACATTCAACATTCGAAATATTTTAAGAGCTCTAGAAAAAAGAATAATCATAAATATTGACGACCCATTTGGTGTAGCGGTTGAGAGGTCGACTGCAACACCAAGGGTTCCGGGTTCGATCCTCGGGCAGTACAAACATTTGTGTGCATGAACATGTCTGTTTGTGGTCTGGGTGTTTTCTATGTATTATGTATGTATTTACAAAAAAAAATATATAAGTATGTTTACTCGTTGTTTAGTACCCATAATACAGGCTTCACGCTTAACTTGGGGTTAGATGGTGCTGTGTGAATGTCAGTGGATATTTATATTTATCAAAGGCACACGAGCATACAATAGTATGCTATTTGCCATCATAATAATGATGTGTAGCGACGTCATTATGAATGAAAATTCTGTCCAACTGACGCAATGGGCAGAATTTGCCGCGGACACTTTTTATGTGATTTTGCATCTAGTTAGTTCATTGTTTATGTAAGTCGGAACCAATGATATTCTGTATATATAAAGGTAGATACGCCATCTAAGTCGAAACCAATGATATTCTGAATATATAAAGGTAGATACGCCATCCGTGCGTCAAAAACGAACCGCCGCGGCGCCGAAGAGAGTACAGTTTGTACTCTTTTGTTTAGGTAAATGTGTTCGAAATTTGAAATATGTGTATGTGTGCTGTCACTGCATTCGGAACACTTTTTCGATTGTTTTGTGAGCATATCACGAATCCATACTTTTTTACATCATTGGTCAGAACCCCAAAGTATGTAAGGCTTTTATGAATTTCTTTTGTTCCAGGTACGCATTAGGTCAGGTGATGACGTCAGACAACTCAGTGGTTTCACAGCTGAACATCACCAGAGTGCGAGTGGAAGATGGAGGATTATACACGTGTCATGCTAAAGAAGGAGAACACGCGGCGAGCTATGAAAACCGCCTGGATGTTTACGGTTAGCGAAGACAATGTTTTTATTTTATGTACTAAGTATGTCAAATAACTAGATACTGTGTGTGTGTGCGTGTGTGTGTGTGTGTGCGTGTGTGTGTGTGCGTGTGTGTGTGTTTGTGTTTGTGTTTGTGTGTGTTCTGATAGTGTTGAAAAAGCCATAATATTTGACTCAAATATTTTTTTTGTTTCTAATGTAATGTATCATCATCATGTCCATCTCATTAGACATCCCCACCGAGGGGCACGAGCCTACCCTTAAACGGTGTATATATGTCTTAGTAGTCCACGCGGGCCAGGGCGAATTGGCCGACTTCACGCATAAACTTGAATCGCTTCGCATGCGTGCGCAAGTTCCTCACGATGTTTCCTTCCACTGTTAGAGCGTCGGATAGCGTACATATAATATTGAAATTCGAAAAGACAGTGTTAATAGATCATAGGTTATTACAAAAGTGAAATATGTATGAAACCTTTTTACCGTTACAGCAGCCTGTGATAATTCTATATATAAACTCCAAATTATGCATTGAATATAATCTCACATAAAAAGATGGACCACTCAATATCATAGATTCTGAAGATTTCGTTGACATATAAACGTCCTCGTTTCATCTATAAGATGAAGATATAAAGTAACAAATTAAATAGTACAATTTATATGAGACTGAAACTGGCAGAAAATTCTAGCAGATAAACGCGATGGGCATGAACGAAAAAGAACTTGGTCCCTATTTTAAAAGATATGTTTCAAAAATATTTGAAATATTTGCATGATGCAGTCAAAGGTTGTAATTAACAGCCGTTTTGGCACCAAGGTATTTTTTCGTCCCTTACCACTCGCGTTTATCTGCTACAATTTTCTGCCAGCCTCATACAATTTATATCTATTACTGATTCAGATGGTTCCAATGACTAATAGTTAATGTGGCTTGTAGCAGATGGATGTCGAATGCTAATAATAATAATTGTTAATTATTATTTGCCAGAATAAAGTTAATTCGATCATACAAAATTAAAATCCAGAACAATTTTAATCACAGATCACATAAGTGTTAAGCGTTGACATGCCTAGAATACACTGTGTCACAGATGTAGCGTCTCCCGCCCTAGCTTTCATATCAATTTCAATGTTCTTACAGTTAGTTGAGAGCAATGTCACTGGGAAGATTAACAAATATAGATAATAAATACATAATTAACTACTGACATTCACATCAGCGCCATCTAGCCCCAAGTTAAGCATGAAGCCGACCTCTCAACCGCAACACCAAATGGGTCGTCAGATAAATTAAATGATTTTTATAATAATTATGATTATGATATTACTTTTAAACAATCTATCGAAAGCGAACGGTGCCGTGTAAGGGAGTCTTATTTAAATGTGTGAGGTGAGTATGTGGTAATGAGGCAACATCTGTGTACGGGTGAATGACAAACATGTATTTGGATGTGTGCGAGTGTGTGTGTGACGTGTGCATGCGTGCGTGCGGGCGTGTGTGGGAATGTAAAAAAGCTGGAATGGTGATTAATGGTTGAAAATATTTCATGTTTTCAGGTCACCTTATATTAGGGTCGCTGCCACCTATAAAGGTTCAAAGTGGATTCTATAATCTACGATGTCCATACTACGGTTACCCTATAAGGTAAGTTATATCTTTAACTAGCTTTTGCCCGCGGCTTCGCTCGCATCAAATTCGGGATAACACGATACTTTCATTTCACTTACACTAGGATTTCCCTCCCTCCAACTTTAAAGGTTTCGGGGTCAATTTCAGAATTTTTTAGCAAAAATATGTTATAGCTGAGCTAACTTAAAAGATAGACATACGCTGTCGCGGACTTTTTTGTAGACCTTTTTAAAGGAGAACAATACTCTCATACATGACTTTTGTGTAATATAACCGTTTATGCAGCGTACGCAGCGGAAGCTCCAGTATGAAAAATACCCCCGATTTTGAAACATTTTTCATTACTTGCTCCGCTTCTATTACTCGTAGCGTGATGATTATGTCCTATAGCCTTCCTCGATAAATAAGGTATCTAAACACTGAAAGAATATTCAAATCGAACAGTAGTTCCTGAGATTAGCGCGTTCAAACAAACAAACAAACTCTTTAGCTTTATATATTAGTATAGATAATTCCTAACATTACTAGTAGGTACTAGAGTCGGCTAATTAGGTACACTTTAACACCATAAACATCAACGTCAACTAAAAATGTCATTTATCCGGATAGAAATTGTTATATTTTCGAACATGAATTATTCATTTAGATTTTGACCTTAACGTGTCATATAAAGAATACAAATCATCTCACAGTGCCTGATATCGTCTCTATAAACATAGTGTGTTTGTAAATCTGTGCTTTGTTTTAGGATGAGAGCACTGTGGCCAGTGATATAAAAGTATCAGATTCGTGATATGTTCACAAACACTGACAAAAGTGTTCCGATTGCAGCGGCAGCGTATGTGTGCTTAACTTAACATTTTTTCGAATGAGCGTAAGACCTAAGCAAACGAGCCTACAACTGTATTATTTTTTGGCGGTTCGTTTTTAAGGCACGGATGGCGTATCTGTATTTATATTACAGAATACAATAAATTGTAAATAATTCCGTTTGCCATTTGAATACGGAACTCTAAAAACTTGAATTTGTCTAATAATATGTCACGTGTTGTTTATCATAATTTAATACTGTATGTTATATTAAAACATTTAATTGTAATAAGTAAGAATTTATTTACAATCAAGTAACATTTAATAAAATTAATATCTATTATTTTTATGTAATAAAACCGTTTATTAATAATATGTCTGTGCTATATAACGAACAAAATCGGTTTCGCCAACGAGAGGGAAATATTTATAGAAACAGTTTGGGGCAAATGATGGAGCGCCGTGACTGAGGGATTTCAAGCACGAGTAATTACGTATTTACGGCGAATATACTGTGTTAATCTACGTTGACATGTTGATAATTTGAATTTTATCATACAATGTTCCAGAAATACCTAAAACGTGGTCGGGAATAAAAAATAAGTCTGTAGCTAGGGAAATCATTTTTTTATATAACTGTAAGGTGACTCTGACAGACTGACTGATAAGTGATCATCAACGCAGAGCCCAAAACCCTGGACGGATCGGGTGAATTTGGCATGCAGGTAGATGTTATCACGTAGACATCCGCTAAGAAAGGATGTTGAGTGATCCTATCTCCAAAGAGATTTAATTGGGGATGAAATTTTGTATAAAACTTTGTCAATTTTAAATCTGATTTGTTGATGAGCTAAGCAAACAAATTTATAATCTCCCTCTGAAGAATCAAAGTCGTGTTTTCAATATACATTAGCGATATAGTAAATAATATTTCACCCCCGTTTAACTTTAGCTTTTTATACGTATGATGGATGTGGTATCAGATTGTGCGATGAATCTCGCCCGTCATGTTGTGCCCATTTATGGAGGGCGACTCGGTGTGATCACTGTGTTACAAGTCTAAAGACTAAAGCTTTGCGATAAAAAGCTCATCATGATCGTTAGAAAAATTTCTGAGCGGAAACCTATATGAAAACTCTGAATTTATTTTTGGTCTATATACTTCATACAGTACTTGTATTACAATGATGTAAAAAAGTATATAAGTATAGATTCGTGATATACTCACAATCGAAAAAAGTGTTCCGAATGCTGTGACAGCACATATACACATATTTCGAATTTCGAACACAATTACCTAAACATAAGAGCACAAACGTACAAAAGTTCGTTTTTGAGGCACGGATGGCGTATCTACCTTATATATACAAAATATCATTGTTGTATTATGATTATGAATGTTTTCGACCTATTAAATGGTAATTTAATTTATTTAATTTCATTTATAGTCAAAATCCATTTATTCAAATTAAGCTTACAAAAGCACTTATGAACGTCAAAAAATATACAAAATACAGAACATTTATAATATTAAAGTACCAAAATTAATTTTGATACTTGAATAGAAAAGCGCTTCAGTGGTTTGGCCTGTTGACAAAGAAGCACCCAAGAAACTCAACAGTACTGCCTTTTCAAACAATGATTTAACATACAACATGGCACCCCAATCGCATTGCGAAACAATTCCAGATATGAATGTTGAATATGAATCGGTGATGAAGTACAGAAGTAAAATTCAGCACCTGGGAGCCATCATCATCAGCTCATTAATCCCCACCGAGGGGCAGGAGCCTACCTGTATAGAGTGATTCGCACTAATCTTACTAATGGATAGACGTCCATGTGGAGCCAGTGCGGGTCGACTTCACGCACAACCTGTGAATCTCTTCGCAGGCGTACGCAGGTTTCGATGTTTTCCTTCACCGTAAGAGCGTCGGGTTATTTCCTAATAACCCGTTTGAACACTCCATGATATACTTTGGCATTAAAATGAGCGGATTTTGTTACAGCAAAATCGACTGGGAATTCCAAGGCAAGACACTGACATCCGACACCATATTCCAACGGTACACGCGGTCTAGCAAGCGCAAGAGCCGTCGGAACGCTCCGGTTGTCAACATCAACGGGGTTCTTACTATCCCAGAAGTCAATAAGGAGTCGAACGGAGCAGTTTACACTTTGTAGTCACTAGTCCTTCGGGTACGTATTGAAGTTTCTATAATAATAATATCCACTGACATTTAAACAGCACCATCTAGTCCCTAACTAAGCAAGCCTGTAATATGGATACTAAACAACGGATAAATATACTTTTTTGTAAATCGGGGGCATGGCAGTGCCCCGCCAAATCAAACGCGAAGCAAACACTGCCGTACATACATATTATACAAACAAACGTGTTCATGCTAACTCGGGATCGAACCCGGAAGTCCGGAACCCTTGGTCTAGTAGCCGACATCTCAACTATTACATGAGATGGGTCGTCGATGGGTAGACCAAACTAATCATTAGCCTGTAATATGGGTACTAAGCAACACAACTTTTTTACATACATTGATATATATTTAAAATTGTTTATTTTAGCACTTATAGCCCACATTGCACGCTGTAGCCACCTATAAGTAAGGTGACACTTAGCTATAAGTTAATGTTTGTCTGATTCCTCATTGCTTCTACCAGTGTTAGTTGTCTTAATAAATAAAATAATAATGATAACCCATAACTACAATAATTTATATTATTATTATTATTTGTATCAAAACGTAATCTAAAAATATACTTATATTGAACTCTTAGGCGAAATGGCGAGGCGAGCGTTCGAGATTCAAGTCATTGAAGCGCCGGTACTTGAAGACCTATTGTTGGGTAACAATCTCCAAGAGGGACAGATTGTAAATATCTACTGCAATGTGAGAAGTGGCGATTTGCCGATACATTTCGAGTGGCTCAAAACGGCAAGAGGATCCCCAGTAACTTGAAAGTAAGTGAAGTGCCTTCGCGTATAGATTATGTGGTAAGTTAACAGAAATGTTAAGAAATCCACTGTCAAAGATTCCGGCGAAGATTCTCGCTTCGTACAAACATTTTGTTTATAACACTACATATATTTGTTTCTATATGAAGAACAGAAGGTTCTTTATATCCTTAACACTTTAAATCGATCACGGTCATCGGTATCCGACAAACAATAAAACATTGGTTTCTTGACAGTCAAGTAGGCAAACGAGTAAGGGTCGGTAGGTTAGGTCGTTTAGATCCAGAAGTTTGTCTCTTCATGAGATTGAGATCTGATATCTTTTCACAGCGTAAACCTTATATGATAGTCTTGGCAATATATCTATTGGCAATGTTATACGTTTATTTATATACCTTTTGCAAATTATTATTCCTTCAAAAAGGAAAGGTCCTGGACCTATCTCCACTCCAGAACTCATCTGCGACATCGGTTATCGGTAGAGCCACCTCAATTTGCCGGTTCTATTTCGATAATTTGAGTTCCCTCACAAATACCATTACTATAATTTTATACCTGAAAGACCCTAAGCATATATCTCTCCGTTGAGTATTTGACTTTGTATTTGTACTCGTAAGCTTATCCTTTAGTTAGAGTCCAAGTCTCAGTTGCGGATGTTAATTCGGACAGGACGCATTGCTCAAAGACGCTTGTCTTCTTTTTTTCAGGTAGTAGAGAGAAGCTCAGAACTGTTCAGTGCCCTTGTAATCAAGAAAGTATCCCTGGAACACTGCGGCACATACACTTGCGTCGCTTCAAACCATGTTGCCAAAGTGAATAGGTCTACAGAACTATACATAAAAGGTATATTTTCCTTTATACCATACTGTTTATTTGATGCATGTTATTGATAAGTATACTAGGTGGTAGACTCGGTTCTGAGTCGTCTAGGTAGGAACTACCGCATGCCAGATATCGTCCTTAAACAGAAGTATTTTGCACGTGCTTCCGGGTGAGGGCACTGTAGCTAGTTAATTACCGGATATAAGAGACCGAGCATCTGTTGTCTCGGGTGTGGTGCAGTGCGGCGATGATGGAAAATAATAATTGTCTATCTTTTGTTGGTCTCCATCAAAGCCGCTCTGTAATGGTCAGGCGTATCACTTTACATCAGATGAGCGTCTTGACCGTCCGGTTTACTTGGTATCATAAAAAAAGGTGAAATGAAGGTCCCCATACAGATGATCTAATAGAAAATTCTTGCAGTGCAACGTGATATGCTGATGATGAAAATCTCACCAACAAATACAATGATCGCGCTTTTTCACGACGGTTTTCTTTGAGACCACAGTATATCGGCCCATTCGTGCTGAAGAAGAACTGTACAACACTAAAACATTATGTAAATTAATTTATTGGTGTTTAAATCACAGTGGCTCCAAAATGGCTTGAAGAACCAATAAACTCTTCACTGCTACTAGGACGTAGAGGATCAGTGTCCTGCAGTGCCAGTGGGTACCCTCAACCTCAAGTGCATTGGATGAAGAAAGACGGTATGTATGTTTAACCACTGACCAGGGTGGTCACCTAGAAGACCATATTACTCTGATTACAGGGTAAACTGGTTCTCAATTTTACTAATTAACTTCACATTACGTCATTTTTTTAATCCAACTGTAAATTTAGTATACCGATATAACTATAATGTTAATGGTAGTTATTATAGTGCAATAAAGAGAGCGTCGGTGGCTTAATGGTGTGGACTGTCGCCCTCCTACCGGGAGGGCTGAGGTTCAAATCCCGACAGGTACCAATGTGTTTTCGAATTTTCGAAAATATATGTACGTTATCCGACGCTCTTACGGTGAAGGAAAACATCGTGAGGAAACCTTCATGCACACCTGTGAAGAGATTCAAAGGTTGTATGTGAAGTCGTCCAATCCGCACTGGGCCCGCGTGGACGACTAAGGCCTAATCACCCTATACGGGTGGGCTCGTGCCCCTCGGTGGAGATGTTTAATGAGCTGATGATGATGATATAGTACAATGAATTGTCTAATAGTCCAGTTAAAATCCTACCGTAAAAGAAAATGAATGTGTACAAAATTTAAGTATTGATACACAACTACGATCCTATTAACGCTTTTAAAAATAATCAGAATTGGGCCCTGCTTCGTAGACGACCTGCCTGTTTACTAGGTGGTAGACTCGATACTGAGTCGTCTAGGTAGGTACCACCGCAGTGCCAGATATCATCCCGTGAAACAGAAGTGTTATGCACTTTTGTGTTTCGGGATGAGGGCACTGTAGCTAGTGAAATTACCGGGTATAAGAGACCTAAAATCTGTTGTCTCCGGTGACGGGCGCAGTGCGGCATTGATGGAGAATAATAACTGTCTAACAGTTGTTGGTCTCCGTTAATGCCGCTCTGTCATGGTCTGGCGTATCATTTACCATCAGGTGAACGTCCAGAACGTCCTGTACACAAAAAGACCGGGGACTTGCAAATGATAAAAGACAAAAAGTTACCGAAAATTAGGGGAGACCTATGTCCAACAATTCATGAAACCGGTGTCAAGTTTTGTCATTTAATCATATTTTTTTGTGTTTTTAAGTTATTCTCGTAGTACTCCTTAGGCTTTCACGATTTTTACACAATGAATTATAACTAAGGTACTATATTATTTTACGGAGTATATTATAATATATCATCATCATCATCATCATTACAATCTAGAAAGTCTACTGAACGAAGGCCTCCCCTAATGATTTCACGCGGACCATTCCCTTGCAGTTGACATCCATCTGCTACTGCCACCTTAACCAGATCATCAGACCATCTGGTTGGGGTCGGCCTACGCTTTGTTTTCCGTTACGCGGACGCCATTCGAGAACCTTTCGCCCATCGGCCATCTGTTCTACGCACTATGTGCCCTGCCCACTGCTACTTCAACTTGCTTATCCTGTGGGCTATGTCGGTCACTCTAGTTCTCCTACGGATATCCGTGTTCCGGATCTTATCGCGTAGGAAACAAACATAGCCCTTTCCATAGCACGTTGAGCAACTTTAAGCCTTTTAGAGGCCCTTAGTAAGCGACCATGTTTCACTTCCGTATGTAATACCGGCAACACACTGGTCAAAGACTTTCGCCTTCAGACACCGACCTTATAATATATATAAAAAATAATTGTTTTCTATAATAACATGTATCTATATTTTGGAATCAATAATTTTAATTCATTAATTAATACATTGAAACGTACATTTTTTTTCCAGCAATCTTGGGCACGTGGCAGCCAGTCCTTGAACTAGCTGGAGGTGGTATCCTCAGCCTCCCAAACGGGACCCTCATCATCGAGGAAGTTTCCCTGACTGACGAAGGACTATACTCTTGCAATGTGGAGAACGGTGTGGGGCAACCACTTAGCAAGACTGTTTGGATGAGCGTTAATAGTGAGTTTAGAAATCATTTGACGTACAAAATTATATCTCTTTCTGTCTTTCTCTCTCCCTCTCACACACACACTGCCTTTAGTCCCTTGAACACCAATGGCACGTAAAGGCGTCAGGAATAATATAATTTCATATATATCTGGATTTCTAGGTTCAAAGGGTTAAAACGGAACCAAAGTGTAGTGGCAACCAAAGAAAAAAAGTGACAATATTTACTCGTTTAACTGGGTACTTATAGTATTAAAATATTGAAAATGTCTCATGGCTGGATATACCCAGTGTTCAAGTATCACGTAATGCAACTTTTGAAGATTTTAGGGTACTTCCCTCAGGTCACCGTTACGTTTTTCAACAAAAATAAATGTACCATAAACCCAAGGATTACCGAAAGACAACAAAAATTTTGTCGTCGTTTGAATGATTTTAATTCTCTTGTTTTTTATTGAAATAAAAATTAAATACTTATAACAATAAAGAGTAAAAGTTATTTAACCTCTTGTACTTAATTATAAAAATAATATAGCTCATATTATTATTAGAATTTGGACCTCTTTTCTAATTCCAGAGCCAGTACATTTCGAGTCATCATCCAGCAATGTGACGTCACGCCTTGGACATCCCGTGACGTTAGAGTGTCATCCACTTGGTGACGAGCCTATCAGAGTTACCTGGACACATGATGGTAACCTCATGGACTTTCTGGGACAAAGGTAATAGTTATGTCTCCAGGCAATTGCAGAGCTAGTTACTAGTTCTCTTAAAAAAGCTAAGGTAGATAGCGACTCTCGCCACCCAATGTTCAGTCACATTCCTGTTGCCTTGAGGTTAAGAAACATAACAGTTTCATAAGGGGTACTGTTTCCCTCTCAACTAACCACGAGAAAGGTAGACTTAATCTCTGGCGTGCAAATGTTAGTACAAGTACACCGGTTCCCTTTGTCTCCATCTCGGAAAGTTTACCTCCTAGGCATCAGTTGACGTGGCCTATATGGAGGTCTTTGAATAGGCTTCGGACGCAGACTGGCTGCAGCAAAGAAAATTTGGCACGCCGGGCACGATGGCCTTTCGGACATCGTGCTCGGCGTGCCCTTGCAGGTGCACACGGGAAGATCCAATGATAGCATCGGATAATGCTGTCACTGTGGCTACTTCCTAGGCCGCTAAAATTTGAATGTGTTTGCCTTTGATACGCTAAGAAGAAGATCTTTGAAGATATAGAGATAAACAAATAGCAATAGCACTGCCATAGGCTTCAACCTTTGGCATTTCACTGCTGGATACAGGGATTCCCCCATTCTAAGCTGCTCTTCCGCTTTTCTCATCTAGCCTCCACCAGCGACCTTTCCCAAGTCGGAAATATATATTAATGTATAGCCATCGCTAACTTTACCTTCATCGCCGACTTCAACTGTTATAATCAGTCCATTATTATCTCCATTTTTAAAGGCAACGCCCTTCTTTTATTTATAAATATTCATCATGGTAAGCGATACCGCCATCACGGAGTTATGAGTGACTCAGAACAAGAGGGGAAAGGTGAAAGAAAAACAGGAAGGAGAAAGAGGGGTTTGGTTTTTCGGAAACCTTACGCAAGAAAGGATAGGCATTTCGTCTAATATTACTTGCTTTCATTACAGGGTGAAAGAGTCAGAGACCAAGACAACTCTAGGCCTAGTGAGCACTATCAACTTTCAATATTCCGAGACTGGAGACGCCGGTCTTTACCAATGTAGATCCAGTAACCCGTATGGAGCTGCTACCTTTAACGTATACTTGACGATATTAGGTAAGACCATATTAGAAATTAACATTGAATAAACTATTGTAGACATACACACAGCGCTTATTTAATAAAAAAACTTGCACAATGTAAAATTAACATTGGATAAAGAGTGATTACTTTGATTGAGAGAGGCTTATATAACAGCAAAATGCATGTCCCTTGAAGATTATTTGAAGTTAGAAGATAACATGTGGTACAGTAAAATTAGCCATACCACACACATACATACATACACTCACATTCCTTACCTGTAAAAAAAGTAAAAATTATGTAGCCCTCATGACTTTTTTCTCGTTTAACAACTGAAGAGAAAAAGGGAGTGGCTGTAAATCAGCGCTGTCTGAGATTCCTGGTCACAGATGAGCAAAAGCTGAGCTGCTTCCTGTTGTTGTTCTTGTTACTGCATTATTGTACACAATGTGTTATCTATATTTTTGTGGACAGCAATAAATACAATTTATTATTATCATTAAATATATTTAATAGTTGTATATACACATCTAGTGTTAGTAGCAAATTTAATATGACACCGATTGTTCTAGAACCGCCGACAGCACCGCGCGATTTACGCATAGAGGGTGTCCGCGCCCGCGGGGCGACCGTGTCGTGGAGGGGGGCGCCGCCCGCGGGGGGGTACGCGCTGCAATACGCCGCGAGACTGTCCGGTTGGGACCATGCGATCACTGTCAACGTCTCTAGGTACACAATCATTTATTTATGTTACGAACAGGACGCTCACCTAATGGTAAGAGATACGCCTGACCATGACAGCGGCATTGAAGGTGACCTACAACTGATGAACAGTTATTTTTCTCCATCAATGCCGCACTGCGCTTCTCATATCTTATATCCAGAAATTTCACTAGCTACAGTGTCTATCTGGCATTGTGGTGGCACCCTATTGCATTTAAAACTCTGATAATGAAAAGGTTCAAATTTCTGAGCAGATTTAGAACTACTTCGGTTTGATTAGAAATTAAACTCTAAAAATTAGTAAATAAAATTATTTACTAGCTAAAACAAAGGTTTTACTGAAATTTCAGTAAAGACATCGACCTTCGGCAGTCTTACGAACTGCAAAACCTGAGACCAGCCACTGCGTACGAAGTGAGAATAGCGACGGTTAATCAAGTGGGCATGAGCATGTTTACTGCCCCAGTTCACTTTACAACACACGAAGAAGGTAAAACGTTTTTTTTTTTCAAATTCATTACATTTTGCAGTCGACCTGTTTCTTAAATCCTTACTGAACCGTTCCCTTACTTCTTAGTTTTTTGTTATTAAAGTGATTTCTATTCTTTGCTAGTAAGGTTTGCAACTACAACTGAGTTAATTTCAAACAGAAGTGCTTATAAGTTTCAATTTACACATTTGAGAATTTAAAACCCTACTTATTTGTATGAAGTGCTAACAGTTGTAACATTTCATAGCCTAATTTTCTCTGACACCATCTTTAGCAAGATCTCACACTTTCTGAATATATCTATCAAATTCAAAACTAATTGATAGATATATTCAGTACATAATTAATATCCAAACAATCTTTTGCAGCGCCATCATCACCGCCCATAAACATACAAGTTGACCAAACCGAAAATCCTGGAGAGTTGTACGTGTCTTGGCTACCACCGCTCAAGGAATCCCATAATGGTGTGATTTTGGGATACCATGTCCGGGCTGTACCGCAAAACAGTGTTTCGGGTGAGCTACTTTCTTAAAGAAGGCATACTAGAACTTTGATTGTACATTACTATGGAGTTTATTCATAACTTTAAATTATTTAAACACGAGATAAATTGACGTATAAGCTTCATAACATATTTTTTATATGCATAACAGTTTAATTCAACCACAACAATATCATCTGAATATATTGGTATTCGTGACGAAAGTGCTAATACTCAGATTATGTAAAATCATAAGTTTTTGATCACTTCAATGCCATTTCCAAACTTTTACTTTTCAGTTTCCTATCACTTGTATATTTCAGAATCTATTTTATAATTAAATTATGCTGCAATGTATTTGATAGAATTCTAGTATGAGATTTATTTATTCTGTTTATAGATGGAACGGATACAAGAACTGTTAAAATCTCACAACAATCAGGAAAACAAGAAACTTTACTGAGCGGGCTTTTAAAGAACACCAGGTGTGTGTTAACTTTTTCGTTTCTTAACAAGACTAACAATCACACGATCTGATAGTAAGTGATATCATCACATACGGACACTTATAACTCCGAAGAAGCAAACGAGTACATTGTCAATCCTTTTATAGGGAAACGGAAAAGTAAAGTAAGTAAAGGGGAACCACGCTTTTGCACGAATGGACCCAAGTGAATCAACGTTTAGCGTTATTTTTTTTCCAAATGAGTTACATAAAAGATGGCCTTCCTTTTTCTCCCCATATAACGATTCCTTTTATTATTAAAGAATTTAACAAATCAGCATTCAGATCACATGGTGCTAGTAATCATCACCAATATACTAAAAGCATTACAATTGTTATAACGGGAAACAGCTGAAATTAAACTTTGAACTATGACTATTAACTAAATTTATCTAAGTACATTGATAACTAGTTGAACATAACAAATTACAAACCATTTTTTTACGTAGTTTGGCTTTGCCTTACACAGCGGCAAATTATAAGGATAGTTATTAAACAAACTTATATTACTATTCAGGTATGCGGTCTCCGTATCAGCTTTTACTAATGCCGGGTCCGGGCCATTTTCACTACCGATCCTTCAAGACACAAGAGAAGGAGGTAAATCATATATCTAATGAACGTTTTCTAAGTCCAAGACTCAAAAACTAAAATTTTCTGAATCAACCGGATAACGAAAAGGAAATACTCAAGATAAATAGTTTCACTGAGTTATTAGAAATAAAGAAATTATACAACGTACCTACAATTTTTCACACCTTGAATTGCCTTGGTTAAAAATGCGAAGATCTAACATTCTTATGGTTCGCCTTTTAGGCATTCTGGCAAGAATATCTTACGCTCAGCTTTAAAAGCATCGAATATTACCTTGAAATATAAATTATAATATTTTACACAGCTCCAGAGCACGCACCTTCTTCAGTAGAATGTACAGCAGTCTCTTCGACATCTTTAAGAGTCGGCTGGCAACCGATATCACACGGCAGTCAGGGATCTTCACTAGTTGGGTACACTGTACTGTTTGCCACTGAAGGTGAGATAATTATGACGATAAAGATAAATATATAATATTGTTCAACTTTTAATTGATCCCCTGCATAACACATTATTATGAATGCATTTCTCTTGGTACATACGTGTCAAGATTCAAAACTAGAACTTAGTTTTTACAAACATACAAAACCTACTCAATTTTAAAAGATATTCAATGATATTATAAATCTTACGTAATTTGTTTACTTATGTATTTAAGTATTTTAGTACATATTTTCTTTGTAATGCGTTATATAAAAAGTTTTTAAATAAATGAAATCTTATATGACTTGTACAAATGGCGTCTTCTGTATTTTATTGGTATTAGTAAAATTAATATGGCAGAAATACTCGACTCTGTTTTCGAAAACTGTAGACACCAATGTAAAAATATATATTTTACTGATTGGCATAATAAATAACTTGTCGAAGAGTTTAAAGTAAGCTTTAAACTCTTCGACAGGTTAAAGTATTTTGATTCATTAAAAATAACTTTTGTACGATTCAAAAGTATCATGTAATGTGATTTATTTAAATAAAACATTTTTAGTTCGAGTTCGTTGATTTCAGACGGTGCTTGGCAAAATCAAACGTCGCTTCACACTGAGCTTTATCTGCAAGGCCTGATGAAATACACCAATTACACAGTGAAAGTCGCTGGATTCTCTAACTATGGGGCTGGACCGTTTTCTTATCCGATTGTGTGTGCTACGCTGCAGGATGGTAAGAACAAGAATATGTTTCCTTATATATATTTTTTTGCCTCCGTAGTCTTATGTTCTAAGCGTAGGGGATAAATCGCAGCTTCAGCCGATGGTTATGGTCGCAAATCCCGCGGTGAAACCGCATTATGGAAGACACTTTGTTGCGTTTTTTCCCAATTTAGTTAGGACATTGTTGACTGAATCACCTATTGTTTGAATGATGATTCCGTGCTTTGAAGGGCACGTTAATCCGTTGGCCCCAGTTACAATCTTAGGCTGGTAGTAGTTGTTGACAACCACAAATCTAAATTAGGCCTGCATGGTGGGTTTCATACCAATCTTCTCAAAGCTATGCTGGGCGGAAATGTCTGTGTCTCGTAGTCGTACGTTATAGACTGATGATGTAATTTTTTTTCTATGTTAATTATAAATAGGAACTCGTAACTCTAAATTAAATGGACATAACTGGTGTCAAGAATTGTTTTCATTGAGCAGGCACCTACTATTGGATAACTCAATAATTAATTACTTTCTCTGTTATGCTTTTTGATGCAATCAAGGCCATATTGGCACGGAACAGTTGTGAACAACAAGTCATCTGGATCGATCCGGAATAATCTAAAAAAATCTGATTTAGCCTTGAAAGTAAAACTAGGAAAATTATGACGGTCTGTGTATTTTTTCCTGATTATCTTTTCTTAATGGCCTATACAATTAACTTTATGGTAACTAGTCTATCTTTCTCTGTCTATTAGACTATGGAGACACTTTTAAACTTTACTATTAAAATCATCTTAATTTTTCGTCTTGTTTTACAGTTCCAAGTCCACCTGCCGATATAAAAGTGTTGGTTTTGTCTTCGAGTTCGCTTCTCGTCAGTTGGAAAAGACCTGACCATCCAAATGGAGAGCTGCTCTACTATACTGTTTACGTCAAGCCTACTTCCAGGTTTGTATTAGATGATCTACTATCAATACTTTTTTAGTGTGAAAAAGAAACAGAGTGAGACCACGGCTTTACAGAAAACAGCCCTAAAATAATGAGCGCGTTGTGTTTTAACTAGTTATCGCTAACTTGGCGCTATCGCTAGTTTGGCGGAGGCTCAAAATTACCGGTTTCCATTCCCCATATTTCCTTTTCCCTCTTCTTCTTCTTCAAGACTAAGTGTCATGAAGGCCGTTCGTGGCTCTCAGAAAAAGTCTTTCAGAGAAAAAGCTCTCAGCCTAAAATGTTGACTCCTTCAAGGCTGAGAGTCATCAGTGCTTGTCACTTGTCCAGTGAACTGTGTAAGCCACTTGCGGTCATCAGCTCTCAAAAACTCTCAGCTCAAATTGCCTTCTTCTTCAAAACTTAAAACTTAAAGTCATCTGCGCTGGCCACTTGGCCGGTGAAGCTGTAAAAGCCATCTGCGACTAGCAGTCGTCACAAACAAATCTTTCTATTTTCTCCTTTCCTGTTGAGACACGAGGCAGCACTAGCTGAGACAGAGCCTTATTTAACCAACTTAAAAAAGGAGTTTACTCAATTCGGCCGTATATATGCACTTTTTTATGTTTGTTCGCGGATATCTTCGTTAATTATGAACCGATATTGTTGATTCTTTATTTGTTGTACAGAGTACACTTCAGAGGTGGTCCATTTTAAGAAGTCCGGCCACAGAATGTTTATTTAAAATCAAATGTATTTATCAATTTAACACTTACGGTATCTTCAAGCCAACCCGAACTGGGCCCGCGTGGTTGACTAAGGCCTAATCACCCTATAGGGGTAGGCTCGTACCCCTCGGTGGGGACGTTTAATGAGCTGATGATGGTATCTTCAAGTTAATTTTTTAATATATTTTTTCTTCTTTACTATTTAAATTCTTTAATATGCAATTTAATTTTTGTATATTATCCTTGTCTTTTTATAAGTGCAATTCAATCTATTTCTATTTTGTCCTTGTCTTGTAATGAAGCGGTGAATCAAACAGCATAACAGTGCGAACTATCACACAGCAACGGTCCACCGCAGAGCCGTAGAGTGGAGGCGGAGGGTCGGTGCACGTGCGAGGTGTCGGCGCTGGCGGGGCGCGCGCACGACGTGTGGGTGGCGGCGGCCACGCGGGCCGGGGAGGGCGCGCCCACCAGACGGCTCACACACACGCCGACGCATCGAGGTAAACCAGTTATTACACTATACGATCTGCAACCATGCGATCGGCAGGGGATCTGCAACCTGCAGATCGCATAGTGTGATAACAGTTAGACCAGGTAACCTTGCTTATTAGACCGGTCATAACGTACCTCAAGCCCGATCTTACGGTGAAGGAAAACATCGTGAGAAAACCTGTGCACGCCTCCGAAGAGATTCAAAGGTTACCCGAGTGGATGACTAAAGCTCTATACGGGTAGGCTCGTGCCCCTCGGTGAGGACATATAATGACGATGATCTGAAAGTGGCCATTTTCTTATACGCCCCTTAAGCTTAATCAAGCCTGATAATAAATATAGGTACAGCCATATTAAGCCAGACTTCTTATCGAGTACATAGTCAGATTGGGTAAGATCAAGATGAAGAAGAACAACTGCAGAGGGGGCGCCTACTAGGCGGGTGACGTACACGTCTACGCATCGAGGTAATATTGGTTACGGTAACATCTAGCTGGTCAGAAATTTGGGTTATAAACATAATAAGTTAGACTTCTTGTCGAGAACATAGATTGGGTACGAGCAAGATAGAAGATAGAATAAGAAGAAGAAGATAGATAGAAGAAGCGCCGCCTTCTAGACGCGTCACGCACACGCCTGCGCATAGAGGTAGGGTAATAATTATGAAAAAAAACGCATAATTCTTATTTGACAATGTGTTTCTAATTTTATAATATAGCAGTGCTCGCTTGTATTGCGCATTAGGTCACTTAAAATTTGTGAACATTTATTTCATTGACGTAACTTGCTGAATCCCGAGTTAAACTGGTAAGAAATCATAGATTACAGTCATACTTACTAAGCCATAATAAGTCATAATACATGTCTGACTCTACTTAATTACTGAACAGCAGTATAAAACGACTTAATGATTATCATCATAGTATTGAACTTATACGAATATAATTCGTTTTTACTGATGCCCTTTAACTCTCAATAAACACAATACATTGATCAGAAATCTTCTTTCTTACAGTTGTAGCAGGAGTAGCATCTCTTGGAGGAACAATCTCAGTCGGAGTGGGAAGCTCCCTACTCCTGGTATGCCAGTGCGTTGGCATACCACCACCTCGCACCGTATGGTACCACAAGCACAACATCATCACCCACCATCCCAGGTTCACGAGGAACCATGATGATAGTCTACTCATTAATAGTAAGTATACACAACCATTTTTTATGAAAAGTTTCTTCAAATGATGCTAGCGAGCACATGCTAGATAATTTAAGACTGATTATTTTTTTCCGTTAAGGATATTATCACTGCTAGACTTAGTACTAGATAAGCTAACTGATTCATAATCATCGCCACTTAGTATGGCTATTGTGGGTTTTGGCCGTAAGCCTATTCAGGCCTAGCTGGATAGTGTTAATGACTACTATCCTGAACGAATTAAACAGGAACCGCTCAACGTGTCTCTCGACGCACAAAATAATCTTTCTTTGCAGACAATCAGTTGGTTCAGCCTGCAATATTATTACCAAACCGTAACAAATCTTACAAAGAAACTTAACTGTGTCTACCCTGTGGAATTCAAAGTTGCGACCTCCAGGATAACTCTACATGTGGTAGTTAAATAGAATTGATAATCATCATCATCATCAGCATTTAACTCCCACTATAAAAACCAAATAGCATGGCTTGGGCAATCAACCAAACGTTATACGCTTCGCCATTGAGCCCTCAAAATATATTGGGTAATTTTTCAATTTCAGACATTGACCAATCACTGAGCGGGAACTACACATGCTTAGCCAAAAACCTCTACGGTTCAGACTCCGTGGAGTATTTAGTTGTAGTTCTACCGTTGCCTGAAGCACCTGTGCTGAGAGCCACTCCTTACAAGGACTCCGTGCTGGTCGAGTGGCAGCAGCCAGTATACTCTTCGAGAAATCGGACACAGCCTCAAATAAGTAAGTATCCAAAGAATAATAATAAACGTTTATTTCGCTTAAAGTAATTTACAATAATCGCATGCTCTTAAAAGTAAGCATATTTACCAAAAAAAAGGTACGGCCGGTGCTTATAAAAGGAAAACCTGGACTGTAAACACTAGGATCCTTTCAGTTTCTCATGAATATATAAAAGTGCGAAATGCACCCTCTAGATTAGAAGGTCACACCCATGAGCCACCGACGCGGCAACGCACACATTTATTTTAATAGTAATAAAATACTAAATAAATAGAAAGAGATAACTAAAATATACACACCCTAGACACTTAAAAATAAAAAACAAAACTAAAAAACATTATTAAAAGGACTCCCTTTAGGCAGGGTTACGAACATACTGGCAGCATAACACATTTATCAGGTATTTGGAACTGCATCAAAATCAAAATGGAGTAGAGATTTTCCTCGTATAGGTTGGTAAGAGATATTTCCAGCAACCATTCTTAAACCCTGGATATTCTCATCCAAAAATGGTATTTCTCAGCTTACAGTCTCACCTGGAAGGAGTCCAACGGTCCCTGGCAAGAGGCCTGGCCGGCAAACAAGCTGCCCAACCTAGCTGGAATCCAGAAGCATGCACTAACAGGTCTTAAGTGTGGAACCAAATACTCTTTGAGGATAACGGCTACCAATAAAGTGGGGACTTCGCAGCCAGCTTATTTAGACGTGAGCACTCTTGGTGGAGGTATGGTGTCAATTTTGTATGCACTTCTTACTTTTTTAACTAACTGCCACTTTGGGCTAGTCTTCTTAGCGTTGAGCTAAATGGAAACTTGATCAAGTAAAGTAATGTAACGTAAGATGTTCACACAGACTCATTGTCCAGGCTCAAATCACTACCGTCAAGCAAGTGGCTCGACTATTTTTTTTTTCTAAAGTTCTGTATAAATTAGTTAATTTTGATTATATTTTTGTAGCTATAAGTATAAGTCACGTTTTCAAGTCAAGAGGTAGTTACCTCATAGCTTGATGCACTCTGTCTTTAGGTATTATGTTGTATATACCTGTAAGTGTTGTCAAGTGCTGGTAGACCAAATAAATAAATACAATTTATCTTTAATTTGGAATCCAACGCAAGTTTATGAAGTCCCTAGGAAAATTTACAAATTTGCGGTTCTTGTTATTATTGATACAAAGTCTCTCTGTCTGCTCCTTTCAGTACCAATCCCCCCAAGTACAAACGAGTGGTTGTGGAGTAACAGCAGCCATATCCAGATCCAGTTGGCTGGGTGGGACGACGGTGGCTGTGAGTTGAGGAGTTGGGATGTAGAGTACCGACAACTCGGGAGCAGAGGCTGGATACGAGCTCATAATGCTTTAGTAAGCTTCGATTCTTATCATCAGCATCATCATCAGCTGATTAAACGTCCCCATCGAGGGGCACGAGCCTACCCGTATAGGGTGTATAGGCCTTAATCGTCCACGCGGGCCCAGTGCGGGTCGACTTCACGCACAACCTTCGAATATCTTCGCAGGCGCGCGCAGGTTTCCTCACGATTTTTTCCTTCACCGTAAGAGCGTCGGATAACGTACATATATTTTCGCAAATGTTTGTCATCGTTACCACTAAAATTCGGTTTATGTCATTATGTAGTCGGGACGGTCAGTTTACTCATCTGGTGCTTAGTGATACTCCTGACCTTGACAAATGCAGTGTAATAACAGTAGGTAATCTCATTAGTCTCCGTCAAATGCTAAAGGTCTCTCATACCCGGTAATTTTACTAGCTCCTGTGCCCTCTTTCCGAAATAGGAAAGTGCATAACACTCCTGTTTCCCGGCATGATTCTGACATTGCGGTGGTACCTTTACCTAGATTGACCAGTACCGAGTTTAGCACCTAGTAAAATTACAAATTAACCTATTCATCCCAAGGAGACAGATTACACCCACCAATTTAACGATTACCATTCTAAAGGAGAAGGCGGGACCTACGATTTAGCGCGTTTTCTAAATACGAGGAGAGAGTAAAGAGTTTCGGTCACCCATCCGATGAAGACCTGTGCGATAGTTGCTTGACGGCCACAATAATTATTTATCGAGCTTATCACCACTTAGTTCCTTAGACTACTATCTTTCTTCCAGGCATACAACAACCTCCCATCCTGGAGTCTTCCAACCTTATACCAGACAAAGAACTTATACCGCACCGGATCGTATGCCATCGGCGACCTGGTACCAGGCACTTGGTACCAGGTCCGAGTGACAGCGACAAATGAGGCCGGCAGCATCACTACTACTTATAGTTATGCGACGAAAAATGAAGATGGAAGTAAGTTGATTTTTGGGATTCCGTAGCCAAATGGCTAAAACCGGAATCCTTAACCCTTTGATACAAGGAAAACCAATAAACAAAAACCAATAACGACAGACACATAGATTTTCTATTGTGACTGGACTCCCGGCGTTCAATGGGTTAAAGATTCGTCATGTCTGTCTGTTCGTCCGTATGTCACACCCTTTTTTCTCCGAAACTATTAGCACTACAGTGTTCAAACTTTGCAAGTATATGTATTCTGTGAACCGCTATAAGGTTTTTACAAACTTGAAGAAATCATCATCATCATCAGCTCATTAAACGTGCGTACGCGAGTATAGACTTAGTCGTCCACGCGGGCCCAGTGCGGAACGGACGACTTCACGCACACCTTTGAATTTCTTGGCAAGCTTGCGCAGTTTCCTCACGAGTTTTCCTTCACATAAAGACGTCGGATAGCGTACATATAATTTAGAAAATTCGAATACATTGGTACGTGACGGGATTTGAATCTGCACCCTCCAGGCAACAGTCCATTCTATGAACCCCGACG
>PQWD01006497.1:0-22667 GCA_019425675.1 Leucinodes orbonalis | reverse complement strand
AACCTATCGCAGTCCACTGCTGGACAAAAATAATAATAATAAGCGCGTAGGGACGTGACGACCCCATCGCCCGCTTGAGTTTCACCAGTGCAGTCAGGCACCAGGGCAGCTTGTGGCAGCTTTGTGTTGTGGCGTAGCGCACCACGGACCCGACGGCCCCTCCACACTGACCGTCTCCGGCTCCCGGAGTGCCCACCCAAGGTCGGGACTCTCACCTCTGGCTTCCTTCATTGGCTGTCCAGAGTGGGGTCAAAGCTACATGCTTGAGGGGTGGAAGTGAAAGATGCATAAGTCGCGAGTTGGCAGTTTGTCTGCGCAGAAAGCGGTGTACACCTCTCGACACCCCTAGCCGCCTGCGCCGGTGTTGCGTCCCAGCATTGCGCCGCATATGGATGCCCATCTAGCGGTGGCAAGTCACCGTCTGCCTTAATTTTCAAGATTGAGACATTTGATTTGGCAGGCGCCCCGCTGTCTCAATCAATAGCCCAGAAACTAGACCAGCAATTACCCTATCCATAGCCCTAATTATTTTTTCTTTCCATATTTGCAATAGTCCTTGCACAAGCGGGTGCTCGCTCTGTGTTACTTCCATAGTGCAGGCAGAGCGAGCGGCCGCTCGGTGACACATCACAACTCATTATTCTGTCTCACAAAGCCTCTACGTGTTGGACCAATGTCCCCACGCAAGCTTCAAAGACCGGTCTATGAACCGTGAACTCCTAACAGAGATACAAAAATAATAATAATTCATTTTATAGATAACATTGATCCATTTATGTTAGTAACAAAAAGAACTTACCCATTTCGCGCCAGATATCCCGGTCCTCCGCTTTCCTCATCCAGCCTCCACCAGCGACCTTTCGCAAGTCGTCGGTCATTATCTAATTTATATTGGCATTGTTGCGGGAAATTTACAAGCCTCCGAATGACAACCCTAACCGCAACTATCTCGCATTTGTCTTGTCTTAGTGTCTTCGTGGCGCGATTTATGGGCTTCCTATCCGTGTCCGTGATCAAATACGGTACCCTGATGTATGCCGACGAGTTCATTAGCTGCTGATCTAATTTAGGCGCCCGCCATCAAACGTAAGAAGTCAAATTAACGTTGCTAGCTGCCTTTTTGGTAGTCTTTTTTGTAGATAAATTATTAACATTACAAATGGCGAACCTTACGATGTAACGGTTAAGAGGCGGTTACACCAAGGGGTACAGGTACGATGCCGGGTAGTACACACATTTATGTGCACGAACATTGTACACTGTTTGTATTGGTCTAGGTGTTTAAATATTAAATGTTTGAATTTATTTAAAAAAATATTGACGACCCAATTTAGTGTACCTAAGACGTCGGCTACTACACAAGGGTTCCAGGTTCGATCCCCGAGCTGAACAAGCGCTGCGTGAATTACAGTGGATATTTATTAATTAATACAAAAATATATTTATTCCACGTTTAGAAACCACAACCACAAGCTTCTCGCTTCGAACGGCTGGGTAGCGCTGTAACGCCAAAAAAAACTTTTTTAATAGTAATATCGCTATTATTATACCTGTTATGAAGAATAATATTGTCACTGTTGATTGAATGCGCGGCACGAGGCACCCTACAATAAAGGGTGGCAGATTTTTGTTTCCTTATAATTTATCGAGTCCGGTTTCAATGGCAGGTGGTGTTTACAAGGTGTGCATGTGAATCAACCCTATCAATCTGTATGGGTGCAGTGAGGCGAAATGTACGATAACTGAACCATTATCTCGAGCCGGAGTGGATGCATATGCGTAACTAATTGTTTAATTGATAGTGCTCTGATGATACGTTGAAATGAGCTTTTCAGTGATACAATCTTTTGACGTTAGTTATCCTTTCCTGTTTTAATGTGGAATGCTTACAATTATAAATTAAGAGAACTGTTAATTATGCAATTAATTAATACGTAGCGATATTATTAAAAGATGGGAGAGCAAAAGAGCAAAATATTGCAGATTTTTTTTTTATGTTACAAAGTGTACAGGACGGTCAGAACGCTCACCTGATGGTAAGTGATACGCATGACTATGACAGACCAGCATTGGATGAGACCAACAACTGATAGATATTTCTTATTCTCCATCCTGAGCGCACTGCGCCCGTCACCTGAGACAACAGATGTTAGGTCTCTTATACCCGCAGTTCATGTTACTACTTGAGAAAGAAGCATTAAGAAAACGTAACAATTAACCTTTTTTTTTAAACAATAATTCAACGCACAAGTGGAATATAAAAATATTATTCCATACTTAGACTAGGCGCCATTTAACTTATAAAATACGTCATACAACAAGATTTTACTACTTGATATGGTTATCAGTTCATCTTAACTACTGGTTAAGAGAAAGTCCGTTAATGAGTAGGCGGTTGCTTATGGTTAATTCAAACATTATAAAGACTAGGCATTCTGCATTAATCCCGTAAAAAAATATATAATCTAAAAGATTTTCAAACAAAATTTATAGTTTTAAGTAAGTACCTGCTGAAATGTTCTCTACATCAAACTAAACATTATCTAATTTATACGTAAGTAATGGGACATCAAAGCTTGCATTGGAAATAATCTAGATTATTTGAATAAGAAAAGAAACAAAATTTATAATTTTGTATGTATTTTTTGCGAAAGGTCGCTGGTGGAGGCTGGATGAGAAAAGCGGAGGATCGGGATATCTGGCGCAAAATGGGGGAGACCAACGTCCAGCAGTGGACTGCGAAAGGTTGAAGAGATGTATTTTTAATCTTGCTTCTTTTTTGCTTTGCTTTCTTAGCAACGGTTTTTGACTTTGAATCATTTAACCACAAATATAAGCGGCATTGTAAACAGTAATAATTACCAGTACCAAAAGATATATAGACGCGCGAGCTGCGATTGAATACGTGAAATAGTGGCTATAAACCGTCACTTATTGCCGCACGGTCCCGGACACGCTGCCATATTTACGACAGGCATTACACACGATGCATTAGCGAGTGCAATGATTTGTTATACCAACCCGTGAGATAATCTCCGCTTTTGGTTAAACGGCTTAAATCCGATCAAGCAAAAAGCGGAGCTGAATTAATAAATGCTTGTTTAATGAATCAATTAGGTATTTATTGTGCTCATATATGTTTGGATTTCATAACAATATTGAGTTAATAGTATTCAGTAGGTAATAATGGTGTACGTAAAGCTAGATATACTATGCAGTGGGGTATGTAATCTGTAGTGAGGCATTACATACTGATGATAATTTTTCCTATCAATCCCTTATCAAGAACAATTTTGTCATCACATAATGGCAATCGTGTAATTTATTTATTCAATATTATAATATTTATAATGCACTGAGATGTGAACCATAAATGAGTATTAGATGAAGATGTAAATTCAATAGAAAATCTTTTGGCAAATGAGAAATCGTTTCATATAATGCAAGGAGTTAACAAGCATGCTATGAGCTATAGGTATTTGGAATTATTTGTATACAATAGACGGAAGCTACCTTCAACCGGGGCTTAACACACTTATAACAGTATTATTATAATAATTGTATTACTTCGCCATTTCGTACCACAAAACCTTTCAGGTGTTATGAAATTGAAAAGTTATTATATCTATGGACGTTTTAACTTTAAGAACTCTCAGATCTACTTGTGCACCATATAACACAACCGATGAGTTGCATTGTAACGTAAAGTCTAAAATCAAATTAGCGGAGCGGCGGTAATTACAGATGGTGGTGATTAATGAGTGGCCCGGGAGGGTCGCCGTTTGCTTTGTGGAGCCCGCCGCGGGACCCGTCAATGGATTTAGAGTTATTTTGTTGCAAATTTAAATTGCTCTTGGTATGATCCAATTTAACAATATTCAAGAGAATATATTTACGTTACAGCTTGTTAAACATTATCTGTGGGGTACTAAGGCCGTTGCGTGATCTAGAGTTGGAATTCCAAATCAAAAAGTGTATTCGATTCGCTTAATAATAAATTCATTATTATTATTAATAATAAAAATGAAATTATTTATGCACACTTCATAAAAAATATTCGGATAGACTTGAGTTAAAACAGTGTCTTTAGTTGCGGTTACATCCCAGCTTAGATTCAAAACTATAAAATAAACATGGAATCAGATTTATATATTTAATAATATTTCATTTTTCAATAAAACTAAAGACATATAGGAACAAGAATTCCAATAAGACGAAAAAAACGTAAAAAAAATATATTTATTTTCTCATCTGATTATAGGTATCATAAATAAGCACTTCATAAATCATCGTACCCAAAATTAATTTAGATAGGTATAATAGAAGGCACCAACCCTTGTTTTACCATAATTTCAATTGCAGGGAATTCGCACTGCAGCTGAGCCTTAAATAATATCAAAGTGGCGATGTTCGTAACCATTTATTTTGTTGAACACTTCTCTATATCAACTTCAGAGTATAAAGGCAATTTACAACAGTTTTTACATCAATATATATAGCTTGGATAATAACTAGGCAATAAATTGAACATTCATCTTACCCTTTGTGTGTTGTGTAGGGTATGTCACACCTGCATTAAGTATGTACATAGCGAAATTATTATCGTATTATAAGTACTTACACTTTCACCGTTATTGCCGTCGCAACGCGATTAAATACAAGTGCAGACCTTTAAGTATGGTTGGCTAAGATGAAATTACGTTGATGCACAGTAAATATTGCTATTAACACATTTTTATTTATGAAAAAGGCGCCGCGGCTCCGTTTGCTCTTTAATTTTGTTTTTATATTATTCCGTTAAAATGGTATATTTGTAATACTTGCAGAATTTAGTTGTAGGTACTATTCATCGCTATAATTATATGTATTAAAACAACTGTTCGTACATATCTACACAACTACGGTATTTTAACATTAAATGTAAAATAACCGTGAAGGTTGTTCGCATTCGTGTCAGGCGTTTTTGGGACTTTATAATAAATAAAAAACTACATAAATAAATAATAACTAAATAAATCATTACTATGTACTATTACAGTTACCAAATCCATTATATGAAGTAATGACATAAGAAATAAAATTCAAAGGTTCTGTTCTGTTACCCATAAATCTTATTTAAAACAGTATGCTGAAGATGTTATCTAAGAAACTTTATTTTAAAACGCGTGTTCACAAACACATCAGAAATTCTTGCATCAAGAACCCAAGAACTCGAATAAACTACAGATAAAATTTTAAACGTTTCCCTTTAAATTCGTCCTCCCTTACAGTGATCTTGTTATACATTAGAAAATACTACATATGTTTAACCATTTCCATAAATCTTACATGTAAAGCAAAGAAAAGATGCTTTTAATATAATTAACCAAGACTTAAGCTTACTGATAGTAATTGGAAGGAAACCTAACATGGTATTACAGAGATATCAGGGGTGCGCCGACTAGTGATGATGGCTGAATATTGATGGATTTGCATAGTTATCGATACGAATTTACAGCGTCAGGACTCATGGAATTGTAATCTTTGGCGATTTTAAAAATCATGCTTATTGAAATTATGCAGTGTTTTATTTATTTATTTAATTATTAATTGTTTATGCACACATACAAAATATTCAGAACAATATATAGTGAGAAAAAAAGTACAAAGTTTTATATTGCGTTATTTATTTATATGTTATACTTTATTCCACTTGCTGTTTCATGTAAAAAGATTTAAGAGCCTGATGTTCTTGATAAAACAGTGTATAATTAATCATTTAATTTTGAATTCCTTAAAATCCCTTCTTAGTGTTTTTCATTAACTCCACAAGAAACTTTATTTTGACAGCAAGATACAAGATAACGGAAGAGTTCTTTAACTACGAGTACTGCAATAATATGAAAATTAAAACATTTATTCCTTATGAATAAGTTTATCATACTTACAACATTTAAACCGATTTTTTAGAAAGAGTTTAAAGTGTTAATCTTTACCTAAATAGAATTAGAAAGGGATTCCGCTATTTATCATGTATATAGCTATCCCTTGCTCTATTTAAGTAAAGATCAACGCTTGAGTTTTGTTCTAGAATACGGCCTTAGCCATTTTAATCGGATATACTGTATATATAGTTCTAGCAGCTAGTGACGTACAATAATAACTACACAATACATACCTGTTGCATAATTAATCTATGCGATCAGTATAAAGGCCAAACAATGTCATTAATGCAACCGTGATGATACTCGTATGTGCAACACAAACACGATATATGCGTTCATTAGATTGACGACATTAATCAAACACCGGTCGATAGTGTCGTAAAACAATCGATAACGCCCCGCCCTGCGCCCCGACACTCAGCCCTGGTAACCCAATATGAGGAATACACGAGGGTTGGGCCGCAGAGTTATCATTACTGGATTCCGATGGGCAGATTAGTAAGTAAATAACAATCCACTGATATTTACATAGCGCCATCTAGTCCCAATCAAAACAAGGAGCTAATCAATATTATTATTAAGTCAAACTAAGTTAAGAAAAACATATTATTATGGATTTTTTGTTATGCCATCTTTGCAAAAATTGAGATGCTATGTTGTTCTTTCTTTCTTTCTTTCTATATTAAAAGTGTCTCAGTTGATAATGTACGGAAATAATTCGTGTAACACATATTAAAATTAAACATTTGATGTTTGTATTTTCAACATTGGGATGTTTTGGACCATATCCCGGTGCTCTATTTCAGTGCATGTTGGCTGTCGGTAAGCAACTATGAACCAAGTAAAGGTTAGGTGACCGGGTGATTTTCTTTTTAAAATTATCACTCGCACTTGTTACTTGAATTGGACAGCAACTTATGGCAGAATGATATATATACATGGGAACCAAATTGATAATAATTGTGTTACCATATTTTAAGTACAGTAGTGTGCGAGTATTTTAGTTAGACAACTCGCAACCGTGGCTTTGAGATCCAAAGCACTGTTTGAATCCATCGTTAATATTTACGATCATTAAAAACGCCGAAGGAAAACAGACTATACTGATTTACATGTACTCGGTATTCCAATTGTTACTTTTTAAATTCCAGGGAAGCTCATTTTAAAATCAAATAAAAATTTGAATAACATTTCTTGAAGAAGCAAGAAAAGAATTAGGCAACTACGTTATTAAAAAAAACACTTTTCTGCTGACAAATAGGTTCGGTGTGTCATTAGTTATCAAGGACATCTTAAAGTCATATGTACTACATTGTCACTGCATTTGTAGGTAAGTAAGTACTTACCATGCTGTTTAATGAGATAATTTCATTTTTAAATTGTTATTTAAAACGTAATTGTTATTATCACCAAACGCTCTAAAGTGTGTTATATGTGTATGCTACACACATATACAAATGCACGAAATCATATATTCACTAGATCTCTCAAATAAATAAATATTTTTGATGAATATCACAAACACTTTTTTTTTAAATTTAAAGTTAGAAAGCACATTATGAAAAACATATTCGATTGAATGCAGAAAAAAATGCATTTTCAATGAACATGAGACTATAACACAATTGTTCACACCAAAATATCAACTTTGTCAGATTTTTTGTACTTCATCACATAGCGCCAAAAGCGTGTCCAAGTTCTGGAAACGGCCTTAGCTATCGACACGACACAAAAACTAGATAACTGCATAAAGCGATCCAAAATGTTCAAGTCACATCCAGCATTACATACATCGTAGTACAAGGCGCGGTGTTTGAACAAGCCGGGGGGTCCGGCGTCGCGGGCAACAACTCAGCCTTGTATTTTCAGCACGTCTGTTGGTTTACCTGCTTATATACGTTTTGTGCGTCACGTTAATTTACAAAACTCATCTACGCTTGTACCTATGTTGTGCCTAATTTAAATAGCTTTGAAATTTTTTAGGTAAACAAATCTTTGTGATTATGTATATTTATGTATATATTATATTTTTTGTACCAAGCTAGTTATAAATTTTAACTCATGCTCCAAATCATTTTAAGAAATCATGAAGCCAAGAAGACGAAATGGGAAGGTACCTACAAATGACGTCAATACATATCCTAAAAACTGTTCATTTTTAATTGTGTTATTGACATATTTTATTTACTATTAATTGTCAAATAATAACATGTTGATGACCCGTTAAGTGAAAACGTAAATGATTATAATTCGTGCGCTGCTGTAGCGTTTTATTAGTTCAGCTCATGCGATCGTTAATAGGAACTCATAATAAACAATTAACTTCACAGTCTGCTGGTTGCGTCTTTTATACTTATCACTCATATAACTCAAAAAAGTTAACATACCTATGCGTTTTTGTACTAAAGACAAAATAAGTTTTATTAGTGTAAACGTACAGAATAGATATGTTTCGTTTATAATGATTTGTCATTAAGGAAATATGTCATTGATGCTTCACAATTTAGCATTAGACATGTTAGCATTATGAAATATATGGGACCATATATGTACCAAAATATAAATTTATTGTAAAATTTAAAAGTAGTTATGAATGTACTTAATGTAAAATAATTTGGTCGTCATATTGGATTTCAATTGTTTTTACATATTTTTTTCCAATAGACACCATTTAAAATACAACTATTCAAATCGTATTAATCTGTACTATTTACAGTATTCGCAAATACTTCTTTCGTGCTCAGTTGCCATTAATGTGTATAAATGCATTCTATACATGAGATTCAAAGTGAACCATAGTAAGTTACTGAGAAGCGACGCTTGTAATTGGTCTGGAGTCGACATTCATTCGTGCGAACCGTATATGGTATTTATTAGGTACTTGTAAAGGCACACCGTTAGGCCAGAGCGGTGTGATTAGGCACCGTGTTGCAGCCAATTTCTTTGTGATTGGAAGTCAGTAACATAACTACTTCTCGAAATAATAAGACTCAAATGCAAAACATATTATTAGTAATTACGTAACCTTTTGATAATATAACTTGGGAAACATTGTATCACATACGATACATGTATAAGTTTATCTAAAAGCATTGTAACTGTTTGCTGTTGAAATAAATGAATGTTTACGTCATCAACGCTGGTTTCCAATCGGGAAAATTGTAATAGAAACTGTAACATTAGCAAACTTACCTCCCGTGTGCACACGAATTGTTAAATTTGTATACAACTGTTTTATAAGGAATAAAGTTGCTTACCCAAAATTAAGTTCTCCCAATACATCAGATTTAGCTACACAATCTCGTATATCAGTTTTTAAATATAGGAAGGGCTTGCAAATCTCACAGATGGTCCACGCGCGGGGTACATTAGACATCTCCCTCTGTGCACGCACGTCATCTGAATGAATCTAATTCAACCTCGGACAATAGCAAGGGTTGAAAGGGACGCGTGCGCGCGCGCACGTGTGCCTGCGACTGGGATTATGCTAATTTATGCAACGTCCACTAGGATGCTGGGGCCTATCGATAAATGGGGCGATTAGCGGGACAATGAGACCTTTTTTTAATTGACCAAGCGGTGTTGTTGTCGTAAACCTTCACGTCAATACAGATTAGTCGTGGAGACGTGTAGAATGATTTGCATATACGCTTTTTTATAAGTACTATACTGTGTTTAAGCCCCATAAGTTATATTAATTAAAGTTTGATCGTTTTACCCAATACACTATATTTTTCCTGTAACTCAATTCTTCACCATATACCGTCGAAATAGTACCCTTTTCCACAAACAACTGTCTTAACTTCCGTACTCACGAGCGGCATAAGAAATACAACCCTTTACATATCAACGTACGACCAACGACCATTTAAAGAGGTTGATTGGTAATTACTGAAAATATTTTTTATACATATCATCTAAAAAAAGGTGCAATTTTTAAGAATTAAGATAATAAATAGTATCCGAGATACACTCCAAACCCTAAAGTGTTAAATTAGCGCGAGCAAATTCGTGAGAACCGCGAACAAAACAAAACATCCAAACGAGCTAACCAACTATTTATTTAGGCAATACACGAAACGAAACGCACGTGCCACCCCCAACGGCATCCCTCCTCATAAACTGACACAATTAATTTGCACATCTCTTCGAGCAATTTGAACCTTAGTAGCACACAAGAGTTTCGTGGGGATAAACATGAAGAAGAGTGCGCTCGACTCTTTTAGTTCAAAATTAAATATCATTGTTCGGAGCCCTCATTAATGCAATATTGAGCTCTCGCGAGCGACACGATGGGATTGTAGGACGGTATTTATTGTGTGCAGAATTTATTAAGTACGAAAAAACGCTACAATGTGAGCAGGGGCGGTGCGTAATGGCCAGTTGGTTTTTCGAGATCGATAATGTAATGCGATTTATATCGATTGTGTTTACGACGTGATTTGATGTAAACTTGAATTTATGAGCATATCAATTACATTTGTCTTGCTATCGAGTTGAAACCTAAGTTATATATAGTTAAACACGATTCAGAATTATGATAAAAAAAATATTAAAATTTGAGTGCGTTTGATTGTCATGTCACTTGATGGAAAGTGACGAAGCAGCCCATAGATTAAGAATTAGCGCGCTGTATATCCTATATCAATGATGCAGCCTAAGGTGTATCATGCAAACACAAATGATGCCTATTTACTCTTGGCTTCATTTATTTCTATGTATCGTAATGAAAATGAAAATGAAAAGTGTTTATTCAGTTTAGGTCTTTATAGAACACTTATGAATGTCAAATGAAGCTACCACTGGTTCGGGAGGTAGTTTTCCTAAAAAACTCAGTAGTTATTCTTTTCAAAAAAAATGTGTTGAATACAGATTCATTTGTAATCAAAATAATTATATAAAGCAAATTATATTTTCAATTTTTATCGTATTATGTATTGGGAAAAATATAATAATCTACAAAAGTACTATTAAGCAGTTAAGTGTTATATAAATTTAAATAGATGATAACAAAAAAAACAAAAGTAGTGCAGGCGTGGAGATCAACATGTCCATGAGTTTTTATCATTATATAATCTTCAATACTATAGTAAGCTTTTTTATTAAAATCGACTTTACATGAGACTTGAACTTATGCAGGGGTAAATCAATTACATTTTGTGGTAGCTTATTAAATATTTTAATGCTTAATCCCACAAATGAGTTCCCGACCTTATGCAATCTGAGATTTGGAACGGCAAGTTTGTGTTTGTTCCTAGTGTTCAAACTATGATTATCTGACTTTTTTGAAAATACATGTAAAATTTGTGTACATAGATGACGCAGTCTAGAATGTACTGAGACGGTAATGTTAAAATATTTATTTGTTTAAATAATTCCCTTAGTGAGTCACGTGATTTAAGGCCGTATATGGCACGGATGGATCTTTTCTGCAATACAAAATTGTTTGTAGATCAGCAGCAGACCCCACAAAAGTAGACCATAAGACATCACGCTGTGAAAATAGCTAAAATACACAAGTCTTGCAGTCTCAATATCAGTGAGACTTCTTATCTTCCTTACAGCATATGCAGCGGAACTAAGCCTTCTTGCCAAAGCCGCAATATGCGGATGCAATATGCGGATATAATACATTTGTAATTGCCGAAAATTCATAGTATCGTATACAATATTTATCGTAATATTTAATAGACAATCGTTCGATAAAAACAGTTCCGTAATTATTATATTTAAAAAGTAAAGCTAAAATAATTGCTAAATCGTATACCATTGTCTGATTTTCCCACGGTCGATTCAACGTCATAAAATGTAAAAAAAGGAATTGATGGAATAGTCAGTATGTATAGGTATATTTAATGTCCTAAATCAAGATTGGCATTGGGTGACCCAAAAATAAATGTTTGATATAATCATCATATCTCATATCTATCGCGTGATTAGAAGCTTATCTGGAAATAGTTTCTTTACGTCGGTATCGTTTTTAGCTCTCGCATCAAAGTATAGAGTATCGAAGTTCAAAGTACCGAGTATATATCGATAATTACTATCGCAAGAACCCCTATAGTAACGTTCACCCCAATCCATGCTGACCCTCTGGCTGTTGGCAGATTTTGATTGATGAGATATGAAGGAAACAATCATTGCGAAGTCTATTGTACGATTTTTAAACGACAAATGATTGGTTGTTTATTTTTGGCCGTCGATACCGCAGTATGTTTTAATCGCAGATTCTGGTCTACAGGCTTTTTCTTTGCACAATTGCCTTTTTAATTTGCGACTCACAACCTGAACAATATTAACATAACTATAAAACTGAAACCACGCTCTTGCCGAGTTACTTGCCAGATCATTTTTAGTTAAGGTGACTTAAAGCTTAGTAGCTTTAATTGACCTACAAGGGTGCCCATCTTTGGCCCTAAATCAAATAAAACATTTTTTAAATTTAATTTAATTAAGCAAATTGAAATATACTTATAGGTTGCCGAAAATATTTGAAGATGAAATGACGAATGGTAGAAATAATATTTCTATAAACAATGTTGAATATAGCAATACGGACAACGACCACTAGCCTACTGTAGTGTCGTTGAATACGGATAACCTTTCGTACAAAACTTAAAATAAAACCAACTTCCTATAATAGTGCAAACGTTATAATACATAAAAAAATTAACATAAGTACCAGACGTCACTAGCTGTATAAAGTTTAACTACAAAACATTCACTGTGAGATTTCAGTTTCAATACCTAAACTCAAATTCATTCAAATAATACATGAAGTCCCTGCTCCATAACGAGTCCACGGGCAAAAGGCTCGGTTAAAACCAGTGTGTGCCCTAGCCTTTCGGCTTTAAAAAGTTTAATTATGTTATGGTGTATAACGAGATCGCGAGAACCGGCCAGATGGTCTCGTATCGATCGCCACCTCCGCAGGGCTGACGACAATCGTTAAAACTTTAAACTGTGTACCATAATTTCGGAATTATTATATTTGAAAATCAGTACTTTATTTATTTCAAGTGCCTAACAATGACAGAAGCCTTTATTTTTTGCTTCCACTTAGTGTTTGTCACATTGAATATAAATAATTTTATGGATGTAAAATAGTCACCTTAACGATTATTCATCAAGTCAATAAATAAATTTTGTTAATATTTAATAAATACGCTAATCAAAAACATCTTGTCCCATACTTCATATAATAAAATTGATATGAAGTTAAGAAAAAATAATAAATATATTGTTTACTTTCAACAAATCGGTAGGCAATAAAGTTACTTACTATTCTGACATTTAAATGATTTACGTCGCAATTTTTTTTCTCTGTCTCTAACACATTTGGACAACAGGCCAATCCACTGAAGCGCTTTTTTTTTTCAAAGCATCAAAATTCATATTTTTAGTTTAGTATTTTTAATTGTTTTTTATTATATTTTTGTATATTTTTTGACGTTCATAAGTGCTTTTTGTAAGCCTAATTTGAATAAAGAATTTTGATTTGAATTTGAATTTGGACATCCGCATTCCTCATCCAGCCTCCACCACCGACCTATCGCAAGAATTTCGGTTAAAAAATTCGAACGAAAACAAACAGAGGCATCCCTATGTAGTTCAGGCCAAAATGCGTTATTAAATCGCAATCTCCGATTAGCATAACCATTGTGTGCGCGCTTCACTACGTTATCTGCTAATTAATGTATGACAGCCATCTTACGACTCGTTTCGCATATTAAACGATGTGATATAAAAAATAAATAATTTCAATTGACCACCTCGTGGTTCAGAACAGAGTCGCACGGTAGATCGACCAATTAAATAAAATCTGTAGTCGATCTGTATCCAACGCAGTCAACTACTAAGACAGAATAGAAGTAAACCTTAGGAAATTTCTAATAGGGATCGCCGCCTAAGCACACTACAGTGTCAATTTGGAGAAAACATACAAGACAACCATGGTAAGTTATTATATAAGATATAATAATCCAGTATTTTTTTAGGGAAAAGGGTTCCAAATTTTTTCTTACACGACACCAACTTATTTAATATACGTGAACGAATGATTATTTAGCTTAAAATCAATATATTTTAAAAATATTTAGAAAAAAGTACAGCGTTGTAACAGTGACGTAAACTCATTATGTATTCACGCAAAAATATCAACGCGCGTTAACAAATAAATATGTACACAACAATTGTACATCTCACCTTGCACGACCGTCCTTAAATGTACCATACATTTTAATGACGCACTCGCAATAGTAATCCTGTTGAACTGACGGGGAATTAACAGAAAAACAAAATACAAACGTAAAACTGCATCCCTAATTAAAAGGAAACAAAGCCCGCTTGGTAACAATGCGGCTATAACTCGATAACCGCAGGCAAGTGCAACAATAATCTCGTAATCCGTCGGGCGACGCGCGACGTCGCGCAACAAAAAAGCAACGAGCTGCCTGCGACATTCCCACGGGGGCGCGTTTAGCTTTTGACGTTGTAGGGCAAAGGCAATTTCGGGTGTATTAAATTGTTACAACGTTTACAATCACGTGATCATATACAGGGAAATAGTATCGAGTGATGATTAGTTTACTTTTGTAAACTACTTTGAGACAGTTCATATTAAGTTATCGTCATTTCAGCCCTAAGATAACCTGTGCTTAAGAAAAGCCAAATGTTTGGAACATTTCATAATAAATGCCTCAAGTTAATAAATGATTATAAAACTTAATTTCAAAGTTCCAAATCATGCTGGACGTGAATCATAATGTTTATAAGTGTAGGTAGTTTTTAACGAACTATAAATGACACCTGTTGCCCTAATTTTTATCTCAAATCAAGTTTTCCTAAGAACGATCTTCCTATAGAAACATCTCGAAGATGAATAGATTACCTAACACAACTTCCTCTTAGTGACAACAAAAAGCTGACATTGTATAACGGGCAACCAAAAACGAAGAATTAGGTAATAGAGGTCGCAATGGACTTACGCCAAGGCCAGAATAAATAAAGGCAGGCGTACATGGCCCAGCTCAAGTCGACAATGTGAGTGACGTGAGTGGCGACTAATTGCTGCGCTCCGACCCGATAATCCATCCACAGCGGGCGGCCTCCAAATTAAAAACCCCCTACATAACAGTCCGGCCCTAGCCAGAGCCCTGGATTACCGCTCCCGTTGCTCCGGAGCACTCCCTAAATCGAAGGGTGAAATTCTAAAACTTCAGCCGAATTCCGAAATCCTGAGATGAAATAGTAATTTATCAAAGGATTTTGAAAGTCCCGAGAAGCGATGTGAAGAATGGTTTCCCTTTATCGAAAACAGCAGTTGTGTGCTTATCGTGAATTCGAAGAAACAGTGAGATATAATAACTGGGTGAAAATATATCACACATCGCCACTTACCTATAACATTATCTCTTGTAATGGGATATTGCTTGTATGTTATAGGCTATATGTATATCTAGTATTGCAAGTGGTTTAGGATGGATTATGCATGCGCGATACGCTGTACGCTTAAACGAATACATTGGCGTATTAATATTCAAATGGCCTTTGGCGACCGGTGCAAGGGATCCCAGTGGTATTAGCTACTTTAGAATTGCATAGCGCCGCGTTAACTCACATAATGAGAACGCCCTTTGTCCGCTCGTAAACATGCACGCGGGCTGGACACTTCACAAAATAATAAATTCTCATTACAATCAGCAGCTGCCGAGTTTAATATTGTATAAGCGATATTTAGCGAAAGTTCGTGTTGTTCATAAAATTACACTGGCACATCTGTTGCCTCGAGTCAATTTGTAGCTTAGAAATAGATTGATAGCTCACACCTCTTATTTCTCATAGGCGTGATCAGGCGTATCATAATTTCCTTCATGGTCGAGAACAGCTGTTGTAAAGGTTACGCCCTTATCCTTGCACCTGCCTCCCTTCCCGGTTATATTGTCACTTCACCCCCGAGTGACTTAATTACAATCCTATTAACGAAATCGTCTCATCGCTCTCCTCCGGTGTGACGTTTAGGGATTAAACCATTAAATATATTTGGTTGCTCCTTCAGTCTCCGATACTTTTATCTTTGCTTATTTGGCGACAAGTTTTCTGTTAAGGCTCATCTACGAGTTGTACCTTTGCATTTTTCCTACGACCGTTCAGATAACAATCAATGAGCTCGTCAATGCAATTCACAACCCTGACAATGCAGTGTTTGTGATTGGGTAAAAAGATTCGTCCGAACACGTGCGAGGGTATAAATCCACAAAGGGTTCAATTTTTTTTCATTCATAGCACAAAAAATCTACCGACAATTACCAGATTAGGGATGAAAAGGAGGGTGTACCGATTTTTTCCTTTCAATCGGTCGCTGTTGGTCTTTTTCTTTGTCGTTCAAGCGAAGTTTTCACGTTGGAGAATGTTTTAATTAAAAATCACCGGAAAGGCGAGTGGAGGCGTCCGCGTAACGGTAGTCGCAGTTTGTAACTTGTTCGAAGTGAGATGACTCAAGTGCGCAGTTAATCAAAGGATTTATTAACTATCCTTCATCGGTGATTACTGATTACCTAACATGTTACTATCGGATTTTAGGTTATTAACACCTCAATGCGATTTGTAATTTATTTTTGAAGCTGCAGTATATATAACCAATCACTTAACATGACGTCAGTTTCCAAATATAATTCAAAATAACTTTCATAATAAATTTTATACATATACTCGTACTTTTAAAACCGTCATTACATGGGAGGCTGAACTATTTGATAGTCTGAAAAGTAAGAATATTCCTAGTAGCCATATGGCTACAGGGAAAACACGTCATTAGCCGGAAGGCGGTTTCGAAATGCTGACACCTGGGTAGTTAAAAATCTGGCTATCTACTCACTAAGAAGGATACAAAAATCATCTGTAAATAGAAAAGAAAAACAAGCTTTCGCCATGTAGCTATTACTCCTAAATATAGTTATAGATGATATAAGATTTAAGTATAGTGCATCCAAACAGAGTCTCCCATCCATAACTAAACGAAACAGCCTAATGACCGGTGGGTAGATAAATGCACGTAATTTCGACCGTCCGCTTAGCTGCGGGCGCACACGCACGCGACTATAGGTACCTACCCTTGGTTCGAGAGCAGCTTTTTTGTAAAGCTCAGTCTGTACAAATAAGGTCCTTAATACCTTGACGATAAGGTTTAATTCAAAGCTATGGACGTCGTAAAAACATATAACGACGGACAAACGAACAGCTTTGTGCTTGCTAACTTCTGCACCGTTATGTTATGGAAACTGCTTCCGAGTTCACCATTGTCCATATATGATTGGTTCTATTATTTTTAGTTCAGTGAAACATAATAGATTTGTGAATAAAGCTATGAACTGAGAGCATTACTATTATTATGGTTTCTTGCTTTCTTTCTTCTTCTACCAAATTTTTAATGAGCTGATGTAATGATTTTATTATAAAATTAATTCGATGACAAGTGCGGTTAATAAATAAAAGTCCCCATCCAGAGCCCATCATAATAAATTGATTAATAAGAACACATGAATTCCAAATGAATCAAAATTCATAAGTGTATTACCATACGCATAAAAAAGAACATTTATTTTTTTCATTCTTTTTGGGCTGTACAATAGAATTGATATTTAGAGGAAAGGTCAAGTGAATTAGTAAAGTAGTAATCACGTTCCAGGTATAAAAGTATGTGTTTTATTTTACGATATTGAAAATCAAGTAGGCAGCTCAGTAGTCAATGGAAATGTTGTATATAGTGAAAGTGAGAAAGAAGAGATCTCAGTACAGTTGCAAACGTACGACGTAATGATGCTAAATCACAAGTATACAGTAATTTGACTGCTGTAATCTTCAGCCCTGAACACAAATATACCAAAAGTATTATTTTGGCAATAGCTATTAGTTAGGCAAAATATCAAGAGAAGCTTTCGCGCTCAGAATCCGTCGTCCGAAACCTTAAGTTAATCAACGTCAAAACGAGTCGAATTTACCTAAGCAGCGATGGCAAAGCAAATCATGCAGGCGCCATTAATTTTTGTCGCGTCGCGGTGTATCGGAGCAGGCGACGCAACTAATGTAATTACACGGCAGCTGTAAGGGTCGTGTCAGTCTTGGGCCACAAAAGACGAGCGATCGATCGCGCGTTCGTGACTATTGTTCGGGCCAGAGCCGCGAATGCACCACCGTACATCTGTTTCGTTCCTTTTGCCTCGCCTTGCATAATGAAACCGGCCCATTGTGAGGAAAACATCTACAAAGAACACGCACCTCGGCTCTGTATTTTATAAGAAAAAATAACAGGCTTCAAGCCTAAAAGGTGGGCGTAGACCCCACTCGGAAATGAGAAAGTCGATGCAACTGTTATGACATACGCGGTTCGTTAAACGTTATCGAAAATAAACAACGCTACGAGCTTTAACGAAGCCAATTCCGATTTGAAACGGCCGAACAGTTTTAATAATAAATACAGATTAACGGTAACATATTATTAACACATTTATTTTAATCTTTAAATATACAAAATTATATTATTTAAGTTTGATATTAAGTATTAATTAAAGACAATTAAAATAGTAATGATATTATAATACCTATAGGTTATTATCATAGAACATTAATTTACATTACCATTTATCAAAACCAATATTTATAAAACTTAAAAAAATCAGGTACCTATATTTATGTTACATACGAATATCTGAGTGAAGCCAGTGGAATAATAATTAGGGCCGTCTGACAGTAACTTTGTAGAGCCAGTAGCCCGCAAAGTCTCAAGTTAACTTGCATGTTTATTGTAAGGTAATTGCATCCGTACGTTGGGAAACATTTGGCCTGTACTGAGGTCTGCCGACACAACTGGTGTTCAATGTAAATACACTTCTCACCGCAAGATTATTATTTTACAGTTTTAACGTATTGAGAATAATGCTGTATTATTGCGATTACTTTTTAATTGTATGCTCAATATCAAATATGATGTAAAATTAAAGTCACGAGTTTCAAATTATAAAGGGAGCTAAACGAGTGAAGTTAATCTTCATTTGTAAGCAGACGCTGTTGATAGTTAGAATCGTGCGCGTTAAAATTCCTTTTCGTCCAAAGATGTAATAAAGTATAGATTCGTGATATGATCACAAAACAATCGAAAAAAGTGTTCCGAATGCAGTGACAGCACACATACACATATTTCGAATGAGCGTACATTACCCAAACAAAAGAGTACAAACTGTACTCTCTTCAGCGGCTCGTTTTGGAGGCACGGATGGCGTATCTACCTTTATATATACAGAATATCATTGCTTTCGTCTGAAATGTTTCCTGTACTCAAAAATGCATTAAGTTGCGGTAAGTATAATCTGACTAACTGAAATTTGGCGGAGTGGGGCTGCAATAAAAAGTGTACATAATAAATGCGCGTTCAAATTGTGGCTCCCGAGGCGAGCGCCTGCACGCCGATTAAGTTCCTACACTTAATGCCCGCCAAATGTTGCCTGACGGGGCCGGCTCCTGTGACGCTGCAAGTTTTGGTATAGTGACGGACTGCCTAAGCCGGTAAATACAACAAGTCCCTCAAGAAGGAATTTAAATTAAAATGTTAGTTATTTTTAAACAAGAAAATACATTTCAAAGTTATAGAATATTTAAGAAAAACATTTTTAATCGTTTTCGGGAAAAGGCAATCAAGGTATTAATTCGTTAGCGTTTCGTAATAAGTCAAGCCCAGGTCTGAACCTAATTTTACCAGTTGAGATGCGGATGAAATCTAGCCAAAAGCTATCTCATTAAAATAACCATTTATTACTTACCACCCGAATCTATAATTTGACCTAAAAAATAGTTTGTACCCATGAATTCCACTAAGGTATTTGTCAAAGTGGTTATGTATGTATTGTATAAAGCAAAACGAAATTAAATTCGTGTATTTAATTTCAATCTAGTAAGCGACATCAGAAAACATTTAATTTCGTAATTGGTCTGCTATACTCCTGTTTAAGTAAGCGTTGCTTAGGGTAGGAGACGGCCCTAGGGCTTCACCAACTCGGGGCGTCTCCCTTGCCAGGGTTGTCCGTTCAAAACTAAAGCAACGTATGTGAACACGACACATTTAAAGGTTTACAAAGAAAAGAAGGTTTTATCTGCTTCATTGATTCGAGGATGTAGGATAAGTTAATTTGGAATATTTTGTTCATATTGTGTTTAATGCATCAAATCTCTACTTAATAAAGCTGACAATATAATAACTGTCATTGTTGAAGGTCTTATTTCAGCAGCGCATGATATGGCTATAGCACTAAATTACTTTATTTTCTTGAACCAAAATCTACACGCAATACTTACAGTAAAATTAACGTAAAATAATGTAGGTACTCATAAAAATACTAATATGTTACTCGCAATCTTAGATAAACAAATTAACAAGATGCACAATCTGACTCAAAAGGTGTTCCGGCAAAATTATGCCATCTGTCAGTTGAGCAAAATTTCATTCCTAATCACGCACTCGCTACATGTCTAGATGACATTACAGTATGCTCGTGATTTTGTACCCTTTTATAAAAATAATGCCTAATGTTCAAAGTTTAATGAATTCATGAAATTCATGTCATAAAATATAACCATCGTGTGATATTCTTCGTCTTGTGCATACTAGTATAGTGTATGTGCTCACCTGAGTTCGAATTGACAACCCTATCGTCGCGTGCAAATCAAAACTCGTCTGTGACAGCCCAATCGTCCTACAAAACCGCCGGCATTATATGGATACCTATTACCATAATAATGCACTTGTTTCGCGTCTGTAGTTACGCTTGATGATATTCCGTTACATGGATTTTATTACACAGCTGGGTTAAGGCGCATGTCTTAACCTTGAAGTTTTAAGTATATAAATGTCACATAATTATTTTTTCATGTGGAAAGTATCTATATAAAGGTCATGTTGTCCTATTTAAAAATTTATTCAAAAGAAAAGCAACATTTATAATAAGTCCTTGCGTCGAAATAAACGTTAACTATGTGTGTATGTAAAAACGTTACAATTAACGTTTTACTACGCAAAAAATATACAAGTACAAAATACATTGTATTATTTGGTATAGGAATTTTGTACTTAAGTAATATTAAAATTTTATTTCAAGGAGGTATCGAGCGCCCACTGTTATGCCCATTTTTAGTGAAGTGCCTAGACTAACAAGTACTTAACAGTAAAGAACGTAAGACTTTTAGGTACTTAAGTCTGTTGACCTTGCAAAAAATAAAAGCAGAATGAATTAATGTCATAAAATTAATTAAACAAATCTGCAGATAGTATAGCAGATATATGAGATATGACATGACAAAACAGGTCAGGTCCAAAAGTATTCGCTCTTAATTATGAACTTATAAATCTTGTAGGTTATCGGATATCTCCAGAATATTTATAGGTGCCTAACGTGTACTTTACGCACTCAGTATTAAGGACCAAAATGCTAAAGCTCAACTAGAAGCCAGCTTTCTACAAAGCTACGAGCTGTTGGATTTGAGCAGGTGCGAGACACAAATTGTCGCGATAATCGTTATTTCGACAATTCCGAAATTCGTTAAGTCTTTTCCACGTCTAATATTTTAAACGCGATTCGATTCGTTTTAAAGAATCGCTCTTATTAGCTCAGTAGGATTTAGTGGAGATAAAATGAGTGTGATTATCGATTACTAGTGAAATTACCGGGTATAAGAGACCTAACATCTGTTGTCTCGGGTGACGGGCACAGTGCGGCATTGATGGAGAATAATAACTGTCTATCTGTTGTTGGTTTCCTTTAATGCTGCTCTGTCATGGTCTGGCGTATCACTTACCATCAGGTGAACGACCAGACCGTCCTGTACACATATAAAAGATTATTAGCATCCACATCAAATAAGTTCATAAAATAATATGCTTAGCTAACGTGCCTACCTGTAACCGTTGTGGAGGTTTTGGTAGTATGCAATATCTTTTTAAATTAGTGTCTAGAGTGATTTTATTATAATTAACGGAACATCATTTTTTCATTCAACCTATCGCAATCCTCGTCATTCCCATTTTATCATCCGGGGTTTATGTTCATAGACCTCGGACAGGCAGAATAGGCCAAAATCTTATGTATTGACGACCTATTTTATTAATTTTGGTCTTTCAAAGTTTCAAAAAGTCTACTAAAAATCTACAAGCTCAATGTATTCTATTAGTCATAGAGTCCACTGGGTAACTAGGCCTGCTTCAATGCCTAAATTGATTTTATAGATCCCTACCATTGAGCTAGTGCGTAGTCGTCAGTATCCGATAGCCGCATTTAAAGTGAGTGGGACCTGAAAATAAAGCTTAAGCCCTGAGAGATCTAAATTGATTACTATAACGTGACCACATCATCCCCATACCTACCTTAAATGTAATAACTCACAAGAACATTTCCACTTGGATGACAACTACTATTTTTATTCTCTTCAACGTATAGCAGTCCACTGCTGGACTTAGGTCTCCCCATATTGCGCCAGATATCCCGGTCCTCCGCTTTCCTTGTCCAGCCTCCTCCAGTGACCTGTCACAAGTTGTCGGTTCATCGGGCCGGAGAGCGTCCTACGCTACGCTTGCCAAGCCGCGGTCACTCCAGAACTCGTCTGCTCCAACGGCCATAAGTTCTGCAACATACGTGACCAGCCCACTGCCACTTCAACTTGTTGATCCGGCGGGCCATGTCGGTTACTTTAGTTCTCTTA
>PQWD01006496.1:0-28505 GCA_019425675.1 Leucinodes orbonalis | reverse complement strand
ACAGATGGCATTTTTAGGAAAAAACGGTAATTTCTTCTAATATTCGTGCGTCTTGACTCGTCTCACAGTATGTAAACTGGCAGCCAGTGTATGCTCGTTGAGCTTACATTTGTCGCACTTAAAAACGCGGCTTGCCCTATCTCCTGTATTGGAAAATCTGTGTTGGGGACCAATAGATAAATTTAATATTGTGACACCTAATATCTTGAACAAGTGTATTTCACCCGATTTTACGTTTGAGCACTATTTTAAAGGGGAAGTAAAAAGGAAATAAGACAGGAATGCACTGGCTTATCCGGACCATAAGCTTATACCAGAGCCTCGCAGAATCCCATCATAAAACAAGTTCTTGGGATTCCTGGATCCCCTTCCCCCTCCATGTTTCCCTTTGGTAACCCCCTTTTCAAAAGTTTATAACTCATTTCCATCAGTCGTATAAAACAAGGTATCGGGATTCCCCCTTTCCTGTCCATAATTCCCTTTTGTTTCTCCCTTTTTAAAACTTTAAAACGCACTTCGTCGTTACTATCAGCTGATCCGTCCCCTTATAAGCGTATCTTTAAAATAAGAAAAATATAAATTCCAAAGCTAATCATACATTAAAGATTACATTGTACAAGTACAATTGAAGCTTTAATGATTTTTATGAAGTGTATGGTTCCTTCCGGAGAATCTACGCAAATCGTCGCGTATACGCCGGTTGCTGTTTGTAGAGAAACGGTGGACATTTCAATCAATGGAACTCGACTGACGTCCAGTTGGACTAGGGTAACCATTCGTTGGGTTTGCGGGGAACACTGACGAGGAATCTTAAAACAACCTACTATGAAACCATGAGATTAAATAAACAGCCGTTTCTGTGCGAATTTTGAACATTACATATTAAGGTTAACAGCAATTATAATACTCAATTAACTTACAGCATTTTATTGACACACCTCTCATTGCAGTTGATTTTGTTGTGCCCTCATGTTAAGAGCTCCCACCTATTATCTAAGTATATATGATATTGAAAAATTTTTTTTTTTTTTTATAGTATAGGGGGCAAACGAGCAGACAGATCACCTGATGGAAAGTGAATACTGCCGCCCATGGACATTTGCAACACCAAAGGTACTACAAGATGCGTTGCCGGCCTTTTAAGAGATTAAGATATTAAGTGAATTTAGATATTTTGTATCTTTATTATAGAGTATGGACTTTAAGTAATATTCTATCATCTTACCTTTACAAGGATACTTATGGTAATATATGTTATATACACTAATTTACATATATTATCATAAGTATCCATATACACTAACATGTTTACTTCAATTTCTCAGCAATCTGAACTGTCTTTTGGCTTCCGAAATAACACGTGGTCATTTCATACGGTACCAATATTAGGCACAAGTACTTATAATATTAGCATCCACTAAAAAATACAAGCACTGTTTCAATTACATAATTTAAAGTCAAAATCAATTTATTCAATTGGGGTTAAGAATACGCACTTTTTTACGTAAATACAAACAAAATATAACATTAAAAACATTAAACTAAATGTCCTAAGCATAATACAAAAAAAATGATACATGTAAAAATGATGCGATTTGACTATTGAGTGTTTATTGTTTTTTTGTCTTATCTCTTGTGTGCTTGTATTCATAAAATATTAGTTGATTCTGTTATATTGCTGTGTTGCAGATATCACTAAAATACAAGATGTAAGTGTTTGTATTTCTCATTTTAATTGTAACTATGCGTTTGTCCGTATGAGAAATAATTATTTAACCATAAAATAAAACGGTTCAGAGATTTCGGCCTGTTCCGAAAAGCGTTCCAAAGAAAATTAAACAATAACAGCCTTTTTTAAAATAATGATTTGATGTTCAAATGGAATAATTATAGGTGACCGTAAAATGTCCTGAAAAATACCCAAATGTAAATGGCCGCCCTGTTCTAAACCGATTCACGTATGCAAATTGTTCATCAGCTATTCAATGTTTGGACATTCGTTATGCGTCACACATGGCGCGTGCGGCATACACCCGCGGACTCTACTTAATAACAAATGAATATATATGACGGTTGGTAAGTAGGAAGAAAGATTTCGGTTCACAAGTACCTATACAGATAAAACTCCAGACTCTTTATAAACAAACAGTAAACTGTCATTTGATTATAAATAAATAAATAATAAATAAATAAAGCTCACGCCTTGGTCCCAGAAGGGTAGGCAGAGATGATGAAACGCCACTTTGCACGGTCCTGACATACTTCCCTAGCTTCAATCATATCCATCAATCTTTTCATACAAGCTCTTTTATTCCTCTTACTTGGGACCCCAGCCTTCTTAAGGACTTGACCAATTCGGTCAAGGTAAGTCCTTCTGGGTCGTCCCCTGCTCGTGTATCCTTTGGTGATCCTTTGGTGCTGTGTGAATGTCATTGGATATATATTTATTATTGTCTTATCCTGGATTAAACATACAACTATACCCAATACGGTAATCAGGCAAGCCCAACCAATCCCGATTACGTATTCGCATGCATTAGACACTGATCAGCGCTGTACAAACTGCACTGTTTGACTGCCTATATCGCCGCAAACAGGAGTCTAATATAATGGTAATTTTCTCGAAATTCCGAAATTCTTGCTTGCCCTTAACATGCGCCAAAGAATTAGCAAATATTTTACAATTATATATATTAGTACCTCTTTTATTCATTTTATTACAATTTTGGTTTGGTTTAATATTGGTAATTTTTTTGAAATTCCGAAATCTCTTTCTTGCTTGCCCTTGAACACACGTCAAAGACTTAGCAAATGTTTTACAATTACCAATACTATATATTTATTTATTTTTTTAACCATTTTATTACAATTTTGTTTTTGTTTATTTTCTGCAATAGAAACGCCGTCCGAACCTTTTATATAATACTTCTTAACTGTATGGTTGCTGGCAAGAGATTGTTTATTAGCAATAAGGCGGCTATTTGTACTTTTTAGGTTTTATTGTTTTGTAGGTACTGTTCATTGTTATTTTTCTGGAATTTTATAATAAAGAATAATCTATTTATCTTAATAAGTTATTTTCTTGAAATAAACATCACTGTAGTTAAAAAGGTCACGTATAATTTTATAATAATATGTATACAGTAAGGGCGTCGGTGGCGCAATGGTGTGAAATTGAAATTGAAAAATGCTTTATTCAAATAAATTTGGGATGACAACTTTTGAATCGTCAAAACAGTATATAATTTATATTAAATCTAATGACTCTACCACCGGTTCAGAATACTGTCATCCAACGAGAAGATCCCGGCAAGAAACTCGTGGGTTGGGTTGGACTGTTTCCCTCTTACCGGGAAGACTGTGGTTCAAATCCCGCCACGTACCAATGTGTTTCGATTTTTCGAAAAGATATGTACGTTATCCGATACTCGTACTGTGAAGGAAAACGTCGTGAGGAAACCTTCATGCACGCCTGCGAAGAGATTCGAAGGTTGTGTGTGAAGTCGTCAAATCCGCACTGGGCCCGCGTGGACGACTAAGGCCTAATCACCCTATACGGGTAGGCTCGTGCCCCTCGGTGGTGACGTTTACTGAGCTGATGATGAGATTGTGCACCTAGTTAGTTAATTGTTTATCGTTAGACCCATAACTATGCTGTGCGGGAAGGCCTAAGCCCTGCAGTGAATCGTTATAGGCCAGTGGCGTGCACAGAGATTATGAGTACGGTATACAAAGTGAGTGACATTAATCCCGAAAACAAAAATAATTTATATTTTTGTCAAATTCAATTTCAAATCTGTAGAGGAGAATGGGCGAATAAGTGGTAATCATTTAAATTATATTGTCGATTTTCCGGGTTGTCTGGACACACACGGTATGCACCGCTTATTTGCATATATAAAGTGCACGCCACTGTATAAAGGCTAACATTGTATGTTTACGTATACCGCGGCCACTTACCGTATATAGTTTATTCGCTTGCGTTTTTCCCATAGAAATAGCAGTGAACTAGGTAGGCAGAAGCGAGCGCTAATTAAAATTTCGTACACAAAGAATCAGGCTGAATTAAAACGGACTGGAGTTATCTCGTTAAAGTCATGGTTGCACTAACCAGTGTTGCCACCTCATATTTAGAAAAAGTGCTATTTGAGAAGCTAAAAAGAGCTAGATAGGGCTAGATTGAGCATCAAAAGATTTTCTGTTCTAAAAATGCTGAAATAATCATGTCATGAAGCCGTTTCTTTTTTGTTGGTCTAAAAAAACGTCATCATAACCGATGGAAAAGCAAAAAAAGTACTTATTAGCATGTCGAATCTTCATAATTTGGTACTTTCGGGCTAAATTGTTAAAACAGGAGTTCACCTATGCTAAAAAGTGCTAGATCTAGCTACAAAAGGGCTAAGGTGGCAACACTGACGGTAACTGCAGATATTTATATAGAGAACGTTATCTGAGAACTGAAAGCTTCAGCCGAGCTAATGGGTACTCCATTAAAAGTACTAGTTAATCCCGAAAAAGTTTTTAAAAATTTTCACCTGAAAAATGCACGAGTTCGCTTGTAGTTTATAAACAAAGGTGTTGGTCCACCGTTATGAAAACTTCTAATGGCTGTGTGTTTATGAATTATTCATTGAGATAAGCGAGTGGCATTTAAAAAGTTTTTATAAATTTGTTATGCAGATAAGTAGTAGTAGTAGTTTTTTTATATATTTACAAAAAAAATGTATATAAGTATGTTTATTCGTTGTTTAGTACCCATAAAACTTCACGCTTAACTTGGGGCTAGATGGCGCTGTGTGAATGTCCGTGGATATTTATTTACTACATAGTTGGAAGACTCGGTACTGAGTCGTACAGATAGACCACCGCAGTGCCAGATATCGTAAAATAGGAGTGTTGTGCACTTCTGTGTTTCGAGATGAGGAAACTAGTTAGTAAAATTACCGAGTTTACGAGACTACAAACTTTTGTCTCGGGTGACAGGGGCAGGGCAGTGTTGATGGAAAAAAATGACTGCCTATTGTTATGAACACTGCATTTGTCATGGTCAGACGTATCACTTACCATTAGATGAGCGACTGACTGTTCACTTATGACATTAATAATTATTGTGATATATACTATTTGTAGTGCATTCTATAGAATGGTGAACGAGGCAGATTCAACAAAATGGATTGGAACAGTAGTTTATCACCATCAGCCATAACGTCCCTCTCAAGGAAAAGGCCTTCCCTAACAATATAATGCATGGTGCATGAATACCTTATTAAATATAGTTGTGTATAAGATATTTCCCCGCAGCAAAACATAAACTACAACCGCTTCGTTAAGTCACGTTGAAGCGCGCAGCTCACGTGACGCTAGGCCGACGCGCGGAACAACATTACTTTATTTTTTTAAATAAATAGGTTATTTAAAAATTAAAGTAGCCTTAATTGTTTCTTATTACATCAGCTACCTGCCAAAAAAGTTTCGTCCAAATCTGTTTCGCCATTTCAGAGACTACTCGGAACAAACAGTCAGAGGACATACAGAAAATCTTTTTAAAAAAAAATTGTTTGGTGTAGGCACCGTATATATATTCATATGCATCAAGAAAAAACTGGTTATTTCAATAGTACAAAGGTATATGTATAGATTGATGTTTATGAGGTACACTGATTTTGATAACTACCTGCCCTACTGCTATTTGTGATAATTTCATTGTCATTTTAAATGATTATTCAAACGCAGACGAAATGGCGGACACCAGTTTGTAATAAATATGTATAATACTAAGCCAAAGATCTCAAGTTTTAGAAACTTAGTCGAAATTCAAATTACATTTTAAATTCACCCTTTAAAAAAATACTTAAAATGTTCGTGCCATTATAAAGGCAGTACTAAAACAGCGTTTTACAAGCCAAAGGCGTCATTAACCGTATGAAACTCAAAAACCTTTATAATTCGAGTAAAGCCTTGCTCATAACATCCCCGCAGTGCGCTTGGTAGGGTTGCCAGAGCCCGTATTATTATGGCGAGGCAGTAATTAAATTGTTGACATTAATGTGCAATTTCTTCATCATCATTATTATTTAGCGTTTCACCGCGGAGCGTCGATAGCTGGTTGGTGAGGACTGTTGAATCATTGATGAAAAAGTATAGATTTGTGATATGCTCAAAAACCATCGAAAAAAGTGTTCCGAATGCGGCGACAGCACACATACACATATTTCGAATGAGCGTACATTTACCTAAACAAAGAGTCTACAGCTGTATTCTCTTCGGCGGTTCGTTTTTGAGGCACGGGTGGCGTATCTACTTTTATATATACAGAATATCATTGTGTTGAATGAAGAGCGTCGGTGGCTCAATGGTGTGGACTGTCGCCTTCCTACCGGGAGGGCTGAGGTTCAAATCCCGCCACGTACCAATGTGTTTTCGAATTTTCGAAAATATATGTACGTTATCAGACACTCTTACGGTGAAGGAAAACATCGTGAGGAAACCTTCATGCACACCTGCGAAGAGATTCGAAGGTTGTGTGTGAAGTCGTCCAATCCGCACTGGGCCCGCGTGGACGACTAAGGCCTAATCACCCTATATGGATAGGCTCGTGCTCCTCGGTGGGGACGTTTAATGAGCTGCTGATGATGAATGAATTGCTTTGATACGAGGTCCTCTTTGAAGATTTGAATCTATTAAAAGTCTTGATACCCGAGTCCCAAAAGACCTTTCATCCATACGGCTGTTTTTCATAATTTTTCATGCATAACCAAGAATGCAGCATATTTTAACATTAACTTGTATAATATGCACACATGACAACCCTGGGGACTGCACTTAACTTTATTAAAAATGTAAACTACGTCCAAGGTGTTTTTTTACCCGTTCTCTTATAATGAAGTTAAAATATGCCTCTGAACTTGAAGCCTATATTCTGGAAAGGTTTTTGGCTGAAGAATATATTGCTTTGTGCTTTTTGGTTAAGTTTAATGAATGTTTTACCCTTTTAATATCGTATTTATCATGTCTCCGGTGACGGGCGCAGTGCGGCGTTGACGGAGAATAATAACTGTCTATCGGTTGTTGATCTTATTCAATGCCGCATTCTCATGGTCAGGCGTATCACTTACCGTCAGGTGAGCGTTCTGACCGTCCGGAACACTTTGTAACTTAAATGGAAACTTGGGAAATAGAGTTTCTTAGCATAAAACGGAAGATTATATACCAAATGCTAATTATCAGGTAAAGATTTTCATATGATAAGCCAGCATTTGATTAAGATAAATGGATAATGTAAAGGCTAGCATGTTAGCTTCACAATCAACCAGGCTAAGTAACTCAAGCAATAAATTAGATCGGTTGGGTAATCGAAAAATATCTTATCCCTCCGTGCTTTAGGCTAAAGTGCCTTTTGTTCTGGTTACTATCTAGAGATGCTGTCGTTAACGTCCACTAATTCGCATTGGATTTGCATGGTGGGTTACAACCCAATTTCCCCAAAATCCGTCTACCAGCATTGGGTCGTTATAATGTTTAAACATCTTGGTATGATAGAAGACGATTTCTACAAAATGCAATATAACATGCAATGAAAGATGTTAACCGTGGAACGCTTAAGGTTAGGTACAATGTTGTTTGATTACCTCAGCTACTTTAGAGTCTCAACAAACATAACACTTTTACTTCATTCTTATCTTTAATATAAAATAATCGCAAAATGTGTTAGTAAGCGCATAACTCAACAACGCCTAGACCAATTTGGCCAATTCTTTTTTTAAAATGTTCATTGAAGTCCAAGGATGGTTCTTACGGCGAAAAAATCGAATAATTGCCGGGAAAACCCTAAAACAGCTCTTTTCATTTTCACATACAAACGTTTTCTAACTAAAACGTAGAATTAGTGGTCGTTGGTAGAATCAATTTGAGCTTTATTGCTATTATAATATAAAGTTCATTAAAATAACTTACTTTTAAATGCTTATAGGGTTTTATTTAATTATTTTTAATTTACACCGAATTATTACCAGGGTGACGGTTCTGTTCACGATAATTTTTGCAAAGAATATTAAAGGTAGGAACAAAACACTGCCACATTACAAATTTTTCTGACAGGACGAAGTCTGTCGGGTCAGCTAGTTTTTAATATATGCAAATCACTGCCGGCCATGAGCTCCGCATTCTGCACCAAATATCCCGTTCTGATATGTCGCAGAACCGATGGCCGTTGGAGCAGACGAGTTCTGGCGTGAGACCGCGTCTTTGCAAGCGTCGGGCAGGACGCCCTCCGGCCCGATGGACCAATGACTTGCATAAGGTTGCCGGTGGAAGCTGGATGGGGAAAGCTGAGGACCGGGATATCTGGCGCAAAATGGGGGAGACCTATGTCCAGCAGTGGACTGCGATAGGTTGAAGAGAGAAAACATATTAATTTCCTCACATACACAACACAGTGCATCTGCTAAAGGTGTGTACTAAATAGATTGAATTAACCGAGGAAGTAAGTTATCATTGAAACTAATGAATGGATAAATTTCCTGGATGAACAATAAATTTACTAGATGCTCTCAAAAAATCTCTCACGCAAAAAGTGTCTGATGCAAAAGTCTGCCCATAGCGCCATATGGGCAGAATTTTCATTCATAATCACGTCGCTCGGTACATGTCATAATGACAGTAGTGTGCTCGTTGCTTTTGATTTTGTACTCTTTCTATGATGCGATAAGGTTGAAATTTAAATGAATAATTACGTGTTAATAAAAAATACGTATGTGTCATGGAGCTCGGACTTTTTTGGTTGACGTTTCTTCGTGATTGTGCCTCTAGTAATTTTATTGTTGATAATTCATTTTTTAGATAATAATAAGTTCATGTACATAATAAAACCAGAGACAAACTCCAGCCACAACTTACATCGAATCATTATAAAACAAGCGTAACTTTTAATTTATACCCTACTTCCTCACAGTAAAATATAAATTTCCTCACATGCACAACACAGCGCATCTGCTAATGGCCTGGGCTGTTTAACATTTCAGCTCGAAACTTCGCAGAGTACTTTATTTTCTGAAGGACATTGTGAGTAGCCGCATTCTTGTATGGAAATGCCGTGGATACTTCTCGCTAACTAAACCCTTAGCCAGGCCTGCCATGGCCAACATTTTCATTGGGGTTTGATTTTATTGAAAATGAAAATAAATGTCAAATGAAGCTACCACTGGTACGGACGGTAGTTTTCTACTGAGAAGAATCCAGCAAGAAACTCAGTTATTATTCCATTGCTGTAGAATGAAGTTTTAAAGGGGCTTACGGCCATCTCTTAGAACAGTATTAGAATAATGTTACTTCGCCTTTTCTGGTACAAAAATGCTGATGTTTTATTATAATAGTAATATTAATGTTCTATTAATTTAAATAGGTTTTTGCTTTACAACAAATTATAGGTAGGTGGAACTCATTGTTGTGGACTGTTGCCTTCCAATCTGGAAGGTGCAGGTTCAAATCCCGTCACATACAAATGTATTTTCGAAATTATACGTACGTTTATCCGACGCTCTTACGGTGAAGGAAAACGATGTAAAGAAACCTACGAAGTGCGTGAAGTCAGCCAATCCACACTGGGCTAGCTTGGACGACTAAGGCCTATACACCCATACAGGTAGGCTCGTGCTCCTCGGTGGGAACGTGTGAATAATAAGGAGTGATATGTAGGTATGTAGGTAGACACTACAGAATGTCAGTTCTTTTGAACAGTTTCAGTGTGATTTGAGATCCTTAAGGGTCAATATGACCGATTACGCATTTATATCTTCATCATCAGCTCATTCAACGTCCCCACCGACGAGCTACCCGTATACGGTGATTAGATCTTAGTCGTCCCAGTGCGGGTTGGACGACTTCACGCACAACCTTTGAATCTCTTTGCAGGTGCAGGTTACCTCACGATATTTTCTTTTACCGTAAAAGCGTCGGATGACGTACATATATTTTTTGAAAATTCGAAAACACATTGGTAAGTGGCGGGATTTGAACCTCAGCCCTCCTGGTAGGAGGGCGACAGTCCACACCATTAAGCCACCGACGCATTTATATACTGACATTAAAAGTTATATAGGGACTATCGCCGAGCGTAATTACAATAGGCGGTTTGATGCGGGCTGTAACTGTGACTTATGCTGCGATTATTATGTAAAGGCACCAATTTGTCTTTTATCTGATACACACGGTTATCGAATTCGTCCAACTTATATATTTAAACGATGCTCTTACGGTGAAGGAAAACCACTAACTATTTAACCTATCGCAGTCCACTGCTGGCATGTCTAGCCCATGTGTCCCCCCATTTAGCGCCAGATATCCCGGTCTTCCGCTTTTCTCATCCAACCTCCACGAGCGACCTTTCGCAAGTCGTCGGTCCATCGGGCCGGAGGGCGCCCTACGCTACGCTTGCCGAGACACGCGAGACTGCGCACGCCTGCGAATAGATTCAAAGGTTGTGCGTGAACTCGTCCAATCCGCACTGGGCCTAAGGACACCCTTATGGGTAGGCTCGTGCTCCTCGGTGGGGACGTTTAATGAGCTGTTATATTTAAAAAGAGCTTGAAAGAATAGTGAATGGCTGATTTGAAAGTCATGTTGTTTAATAGTTTCAACTCCTTTCTACTTGGAAATGTATGAAGAAACGATTTTACTTAAATATGCTTGCTTATTGAGCAGATTCTTCTAAATGCTTGTTAAACTTCTATTGATAAACTTAATGAAACGTTTTATCGTCATGTGTAGTAAAAACGATTATTTCGATAAGACACTGTAATTTTATTTATTTGTTTAAATTTGCTCACCATCCTTCCTTGCAGTACCCCCGGATTCTACCTGCGCCCTTCAAGGTTTGAATCTCCAAAACACCCCAAAGCCCAGGCTTGTTCGGCACGTCGTTTGTTATCATTACCGACGTCTGGTCTTGTGTTATATAACGTCCCAACGTTTTTGAACATTAATTGTGATATATAAATGATTTAAAAGCGCGGTGACATGACTTAGTTTATAGTAAAAAAGTTCGGATAAATATCATCATTATTACAACTACATATTTATGGCTTATTCTTCAAATCATTCATTCAAATCTTTTACTTGATGGATCTGTTGGAATTTACACTTTTGTATGAAACATTTTATCGAAGTACAATTTTATTTAAGCTATCGATCAACGAGAGTGGACGCGGAAGCATTTTAAAATTAGCGGAATCCGGTTCTGAATTATAAATGGCACTGAAGGAGTCCTTAGACCAGGTGTAGACGATATTATACTGTAGGGGTAGCACTAAACCCCTAGTAAGCCTATAAAATACATAAATGACAGAGTCATTTCACCAACCTGTAAAACACAATGTAACTTGAATAACGCCGTCAAATAAAGCGCTTACGTGTTATGGGGAAACATAATCGTTACGTCTAGTTATTGCTTGCACGGTACAGACATTATCTAAAGGTACTAGCAATTAAGTTACATACAAAGATGTATAGACGATCTGTGCTAGTGGTGATTACTGTGACTTTGAAGGTGTGACTTATTCCAATTCTAGAAACTAAAACAAACTTGCTAAATCAAATCTTAGAAGTAGAAAAATAATTTATTGAAAGAGGTATACCTTTCTTTGATAAAATACTAGAAAATCTTGCCAATTTGCCCCTCCACCAGTTTAAATTAAAGATTCAAAAAGTCCTCATGATGAAAGGTTTAAATCAAGTTATGTGGAGGTAAATGTCAAAATTCTGTAACCAATATAAAGTTGAAAAGGGTGACTATCGAGTTACTTGCCGGCTCTTCTCGAAGGTTCTACTGTTTTCTTACTGGTGGTAAAATTGAGTTTATGAATTCTTTGACGACTAACGTTATGTGAGAGAGAGGCTGGTTTAGTGATCTCACTCCCTTACTCCTTACTTCAGGCTGAGAGCTATCTGCGCTCACCATTGATTGCTGCTAAAAATCCATCAGCAACTGACAGCTAGAGAAAAAAGGCAGGACTAGGCCTTCTGATCACCAACCTTGAGCTTGGAAGTATTTTCATTTTATACGTTTGTAAAGTATAAAAGCCTACACACTGCTTGGCTACATTTGTACAAATAGATGTTACATCGAGAATAAAGAAGAGGGCTTTCACGACACGTGTTTAAGACAAAATAAATAACGTGTTTAAGAAAATATGGGTATTTATACCCATATTTTCTGTTTCCAGACCTTGAGACTGGGAACTTTTTTAAATTTATCCGCTTATCCTCTAGCCTTGAAGTAGGGTTCGACCCATGGATCCTCCTTCAGAATAATTGGTGAGGCGAACTGTTTATTGTTACGCAATTTTTCGAGTTTTAGTGTCAAGATTCTACATTTTTGTATGGAAACTAATGACTATTGAAAGTATATTTTCTTATATTGTTGTGGATGTTAATTGTTGAAGTTTAACTGTTAACTACACTTAAAAGGGATTGGATCATCTGGTTTATTTAATTTTATGTGATAATTAAAATAAAAAAACAAAAATCCGCTGACATTTACATAGTGCCATCTAGCCCAATAAGCTAAGTAGTTACATCAATATTATACATAGAAACACCCAGACCATTACAAACAGACATGTCATGCACACAAATATTTGAGGATCGAACCCGTAATCCTTGGTGTAGTAGCCGATGTCTTGACCATTACGCCACATGGCTCGTCAATCAAAAATCAACAGATAATAGTTCATATTGATGTTCCTAAGTTGTTATGTTTCATGTATGTTTGATTAAAAAATATAAAACGTAGTCATCATCAGCTCATTAAACGTCACCACCGAGGGGCACGAGCCTACCCGTATAGGGTGTTTAGGCCTTAGTCGTCCACGCGGGCCCAGTGCGGGTTGGAATAATACGTGGTTGTTAATAACCACTTTACTTAAAGACACTTTTGCATTGCCAAATTAAAACACATGGTTTGTAAGTAAGTTTGAGTCAACAACAGTTCCAATAAATATCATATAGAAAATAGAATCAACATTGATGCATTATCGAGCTCTCTCATCGTGGTTTCTATATTACAGAACCCAGTCTAGAAGATAATTCAAACAATGAAAACGACTTGACACAAATATATAAAATCCCGGAATGTCTGCAAACAAATCTTTGCAAAACGTTCGTAATTTTAAAATAAAACTTTTTATAAGTCATCCCATATAGTCTAGACGAGATTTATACCGGCTGCCCCGTCCGTGGGAATGGTTAGCTTGACTGATTGGATATGTAAATTTGCACTAGACGGCCGGAACTTTATTATTTTCTAGAAATTTCTTCGCTTGAAACGCCATTTTTGACTTAAGCTACCACTCTTAATAAGAGTGCGATATTCCAGATATAGAAAAATTAAATATCGAAGACTTTTGTTCCGAAGGCTCTGCAAACATTCAGTGCATTTTTGAAACCCTTACATTTGAGTAGTGTAAGGGTTTTCAAAATGCACTTTTCCCAATGTAATATTTCAGGGTTCAAGCCAATCGCTGAACTTAAAAGTCACTTAATTCGAATTAAATATAGTGTATTGTATTGGTGAATGTACGAGTATGTAATGATACCTAGGTTTAATATTTGTATTACTCAATAAACATTTTGTTCTTTCTTTTAATTTTGTATGGGTACCCTGCGCTATATACTAGTATTTGGTTCGATCCCCAGACAGTACAAACATTTGTGTTTGTATTGATCTGGGTGTTTTCGATATATAATTTATGTATGTATTCACAAAAAACAAATGTCTATAAATATGTTAATCAGTAATACCCGTAATACAACCTTCACGCTTAACCTGGAGCTAGTTGGCGTTGTATAAATGTCAGTGGATATTTATTTATAAACACAATATTTCAATTCAAAAACACAAGCCGAGGCGTTATTTTCTGATGCACGCGTTGTTTTTATATTTGTAGTTCCCATTCCATTTGCTGAAACAAACGAGCGGCAGCCGCCATTTGCTAGAAAGTGAATTTTCCACAACATTAAGCTGACCCCACGTGAACATTCACAGTGTACGAATGCAAGGGTAAGACGTGAGAACCAAGATATATGTTAGTTACATAAACAATAAATATCCTTAAGCTGCTAGAATATGCTTCGGTGTTGTGCTCTTTTCATATACTAAAACCAATAATGTAAAAAAAGTATTGACTCGTGATATGCTCTCAAAACAATCGAAAAAAGTGTTCCGAATGCAGAGTCAGCACACATACACATATTTCGAATGAGCGTATATTTACCTAAACAAAAGACTTAAAACTGAATTCTCTTTGATAGTTCGTTTTTGAGACCCGGATGGCATATCTACCTTTACATATACATAATATCATTGACTAAAACGCCATATGTTAATATGTTATTTCTTTAGCTTGCTCTCTGGAATAGGGATGTTGCGGATGCTGATTTTTTCCCATCCGCGGATGCGAATGCGGATGCGGAGTTTTGAAGGCTGAAATCCGCGGATGCGATTGCGGATGCGGAGTTTTGAAGGCTGACATCCACGGATGCGAATGTTTAAGATATAATGTTTTCATTATATCTTAAACATTATATCATTAATTTCAATGATAACTTAATTATTTACATTTTTATTGTTATCCAATCAACATAAGTACTTATTTTTATATTAAACACCTACTGTCGCTCCTAATAACTACTACTACTAATCGCTCCCATTGGTCATTGCCCCATGCGACCGGCTCGCGTGTGGCAAGTGTCTATGTCTCAGTTGCTTATTTAAGGGGTAGGACGCATCAAGCATACATTGCCTATTCTATCTCAAATTATATACAAAATTTCTCGCCGTTTTCCTCACAGTTGGAAATCCTCGGGTCCCAATTCGTCGCGTCTCCACCTCACGTATCCCTGCGTCAGTGGCCAACCAACCGTGGGACTGCGGAAAAACTATTGTATCAGGAACTTCTTACTGGGGACCGGAGCGCGTTGTTGGCAATCTCACGCGTGCCAAAATATGAATCGAGATCGATTGGAGTAGGGCACAGGCGATAGCGGAATATGCAGCAATTTAAATCGTGTTCATTATAAAAATAAAGTGATTATGTTAGTTAATAATGAGTTCTTTAAATCATTCATTATTCACCTTTAGTTATACCTTAACATTGTAAAACATTTCACTTTAAAGTTACGTGTAGGTTAAATGACAAAACTCTGTAACCATCATAAAGTATAAAAGAGTGACTCGAGTTTCTTGCCGGCTCTTCTCGAAGATCCTACTTTTTCTGAATCTGTAAGAGATTTATTTGAATAAATATAATTTGAGTTTGAGTTTAATATACAGATAATAATTGAATTACATTTATAGAATTGGAGTGTCTGTTTGTAATATTAAAATAACTGTTTTGTATTTTTTAGGGCAGGTAGCTAATGTAATAAGGAAAATCTTTTTTTTTTGAAAGACCATTTTAGATAAATGAAGTAATGTTGGTCCTTGCGGTGGCCGCGTGTCACTTGAGCTGCGCGTTCTAACGTGACTTCACGAAGTGATTTAGGTTAAGTTTTGCCATAAAGTGAAAATATTAATTTGAAGACCCATGTGGTGTGGTGGTCGAGACGTCGGTTACTATACCAAGGGTTCCGGGTTGAAAACCGGGCATTACAAACATTTGTGTGCATAAACATGTCTGTTAGTTATGGTCTGGGTGGTTCTATGTATAATATGTTTGTATTTACAAAAAATATATAAGTATGTTTATCAGTTTTTAGTATCCATATAACATGCTAAATGCATCGTTAGGAGCCAAATGGCTTTGTGTGAATTTCTATAAAAAAAATGATAACTAAATCGCTTATCGCTCATGCCTTAGACAACCTTCTATTATTCTTTGCACGCATTCAGTAATAGTAGAAAAATATTCCGGTCACAGTATTGTCCCGGGAGCGAGTCGGACACCGATAGGGCTCGGGTATCGTTTGTCGGAGCCTCTTAAATTATGCCCCAGGTTTGTGATGCCCGGGATGAGGGCCGTCTCTAGCTCATGTTGCCCTGTCAAGCGCGCGGTCATAATGCGAGCGTTTCCTGTGCTACTTGTTCAGAAACCATAACCTTGTTAATGAATAATGATAGGGATTTTAATTATGATTTGTTAAATATAGCTCACCCAAGCACTTTTGCAAAAGTCCGTATCGATATGAGCGCTGCGAGCAAGCTACGCGACACATGCTACGACGGAGACACGTAGTACTATCGTAGCACGCTGTTGCTGTGTAAACTGACATTCATACAGCGATATCTAGCCTCAAACTTAACATCATCATCAGCTCATTAAACGTCCCCACCGAGGGGCACGAGCCTAAGCGTATAGGTTGTTTAGGCCTGAGTCGTCCACGCGGGCCCAGTGCGGATTGGACGACTTCACTCACAACCTTTGAAAACTAAGCATTTCTTTGTAATATGAGTACTACACAATGGATTAACATACATTTTTTTTGTAAATACATACGTAGTATGCATAGGAACACCCATACCAATTACAGACATGTTCATTCACACAAATGTTTGTACTGCCCAGGGATCGAAACAGGAATAATAAATTCAATTTTATTTATTGGGCATTACAATTTTCATTTCCGGCATATCCAAATTTGGTAAAACCCCTCATGTGGAAGCGACTTAGCCTGCTGTAGGCGACACGTGCGCCACGCGTCGTCAGGCACGTGTGACAACTGGATCTTGTGGAAGCACCGTATGGAGAATGCAGAGATTTATCTTTCACTTTAAATTTTCCGAATACGGTGTTCAAATTAGATGACAGCCTGCCGTATGCAGGACGTTGTTGAGCGTAAAGAAGGCGAGGATGTTTTCATCTAAGACATTTAAGGGGAATATCTTGAAGCGGTTCTTTTTTGCATAAGTGAATAAGCTAATTACTCACTTAGTGATACCACCACCTATGATAAATCAATCGCTGATTAAACGTCTCCATAAAAGGGCATGAGCCACAATTAAGCCACCGACGCTCTTTCTTATATACAAGTAAGTTTATGTAAATCAAATTTGTTTCTTGTTAATACCCTATACATACATAACCCATGAAAATACCACTCAAGAAAAAATCTTAAACACTTACGCAAAGATACCTAGGCTCTAACAGTAAAGTGTGAAAATCGTTATATATTTAATCCATAATCAGATTTTCTTTCTTTAACCTATCATAGTCGACATCTACGACCTATTACTCCCCTATTTGACGCCTGTTACCAATTTTCGCGTGTTTCACTCAGTCTTCACCGACGGAATTTGGTCTAGAGAGCATCCTAAGCTACTTTTTCCGGAACGTGGTCTCCACTCCAGAACTTGTTTGCTCTAACAGTCAGTTCACAACGCAATTAAACTAAAATTAATCATGGAACTAACGAACAGCCCATTAAGGGACTGTATTCGCTATCCGCAGACACTCCAGAAAGCATTTAGTATAAGACCATAGCAAATTCTATCCCATAGCGTATCCAGGGAACAAGTTTATCAAACCGTTGCTACCACGCGAACAATAAATGAACACATTTAAGTGAAACGGCTAACTCCACTCTGCAGCAGCTTTGTGAGTTATGCTGGTACGTTTCGGATGAAAAGTGATACTATTGAAACTCGATAGCAGTTTTTGAAAAATGTTATGTGAAGGGCGCAACTCACTCGCTCGTTGTATACGAACAATTAAGGAAGACCATGCGTCTTCCTTCATTTTTCTTCCTTAGTTTTTAAGAATATTCTCTAGTGATGCTGGTATTCTCAGATGAGACTGAAGCTAGAATATTACTCATTGTTTAAATTTAACAATGCGCATAAACCTTTCATGACAGAATTATCATATAAATACATACAAATCAGACATTCAAATATAGAAAAATAAGATTATTTTTCAATTCAGATTAATTTTCAATCTATGAGTCTAAAATTTCTTTTATTTGAAAATAATGCAGAAATATAAATGAGTGAAATTTATAAGCAAGTTATAGATGTGTTTTTTTGTTAAGCTTAGTTCTATTGTAGTCATATTACGTAGAAATAAAACTAACTATGTGCACTGAAAGTCTTATCTAATAAGAAGCGAGTACAGGGTTCAAAACATATTTCTGAAATTTCGAACCATATAAGTTTTTTTATTTTTTATTTATTTTATAAGTTCAGTTTCTTGCTTTTCTTCGGTTGTGAATTGTCTGCCTATAACTAGACAGCTAAATTTTATGCACCTATGAATGCCTACTCATAACTGTTATCATTTTAATTTGAAGCAATATTAATTATATAAAATTTATAGAACGCTTAAATAAAAACTCGATTTAAACTCATAAAATATTATCGTGTGAGTTCGTTTCGAGTAACAGTGGTACCGCAGAAGCATTAGACGCTGCATTAATCGTACGGACAACTTTAATGTTCGTCGCAATAAACATTGGCCCGCCCGTGATGTGTTTATGTGGGCCATAAATCACATACTTAAATATTCCCCAAATGCGATTACGCGACGCAGGCAAATCCTAGAATGGTGGGTTATAAACCTAGTTACGGTCAAAACGGCAGAGCAATGACGGAGCGGCATTTAAGGAAACCAACAACTGATAGACAGTTATTATATCCAACATATCGCAGTCCACTGCTGGAAATAGGTCTCCCCCATTATGCAGATATCCCGGTTCTCCGCCTTTCTCATCCAGCTTTCACCAGCGACCTTTCGTAAGTCGTCGGTCCATCGGGCCGGAGGGCGTCCTACGCTACGCTTACCAAGTCTTCACTCTAGACAGTTATTATTCTCCGTCAATGCCGCACTGCGCCTGACACTCGAGACAACAGATGTGAGGTTTTTTTATGTTATCGGGCAAACGAGCAGACGGATCATCTGATGGTAACTGACACCGCCGCCATACACTTGCAATACCAGAGGGCATAAAAATGGGTTTCTTATACTCGGTAATTATACTAGCTACAGTGCCCTCATCATTAAAAACAAAAGTGCATAACACTCCTGTTTCACTGGACAATATCTGGCACTGCGGTGGTACCAACCTAGACGACTCAGTATACAGTCTACTATCTAGTAAACTAATGATTATCTAAGAGGAACATTTTGATCATATGTTATCTGTAAAGATACAGAATATTAGTACGACTGCAAGATGGAAAGAGATCTTAAGAAGGTTATAGGCAGATCTGCACGCAGAGAGGGTGCAGATAGCTTCTGACCAGAGGGATAAGTTATTTAAGCTTTAATAGTGGACATCTTGAAGTTGTTGGTGATATGAAGATATGGGTAACATCATCATGTTACCTATATATTTATATGTTTTTTTTATTTCTATGTTATTGGGGCTGGTTTCCGCACTTAGTTCTTGAAGTGGACCAATGTGCGTTCGTATTTTTTGAATGCTTCTTTCGTTTCCGATAATTCATCATCATCATCAACATCTTATTAAACGTTTCTACCGAGGTGCACGAGCCTACCCGTAAGGCCTTAGTCGTCCACGAGGGCCTAGTTCGGGTTGGACGATTTCACTCACACCTTTGAATCTCTTCGCAGGTTTCCTCACGATGTTTTCCTTCACCATATGAGCGTCGAATAACGTGCATATAATTTCGAAAAATCGAAAACACATTGGTACGTGGCGAGATTTGAACCTCATCTCTCCCGGTAGGAGGGCAACAGTTCACACCATTGAGCCACCGACGCTTTGATAATTATTATTGAAAAATGTACTTGATATTGTTTTTACGGGTATATAACTTTCTAAATTTAAATAACTTTCTGTTGTTTTGTAAAGGTTAGTATGTCGCAGTATCCAAAATGTCTGTAGCCCATCATCATCTTCAACCTTGTGCACGTTTTCACAAAGCCATTATTCGACTTGGCGTGACAAAGTCCTCAATGCACAACAATCACCGCCAGCAAGCACCACAGAACAATCTAGAGTGTAATATACGATATTAGTTCTATTCACAGCTCAACGTGCCGCAATATGCGGCGGGAAGTTTTAATAACGCCCTCTAAAGGCAAATAAGTTACCGAGTTTTAGTATCTCTGATATGCTAATGTGTACTCTATGTTCTTAGAATTAAGGCAGACGAGCCGTCACGTTTTGTTGCGCAAAAATTAATTCGTGCAACCGGCGTGATAAGGCGTTGTGCCAAAATATGATTGAAGCGCCGGAGGTAAGCGATGCTCGACTCCTAAGCGGAAAAAGAAAAATATAAATAATAAACAGCACTTTTAGCTAGTTTTGACATAACACTAGTATAAACTCCAGGCAAGTCCGGAATAAACCTTTACAGCAAAAGAATAAAGGTTATTTTCTTTCCTCCGTGACTACGAGTTGGAATCATAGAGTTTGAATCGATGCTTAATCAAACGGTCTTGATGCGAACCCCACATCTATAGCAAAAATAGCTTAAAGTGATGAAATTGCTTAAATACCTGAAATTAATGACGAATCCAACCATAAGCCTTAAGGAATTTTAGATCAAGAAGAGTGGAGTTAAGAGATTTAAAGAAGACAAGTAAAATAGTAGGTATAAACTCAAATTAAACTTTCAGAATCAAATCTAATTTATTTTCTCATACAAATAAAAGCTTAGTTTTAACCTAATAATTATGACAAGCATTCAAACACTTTGATTTAGATTTCGTACCAATAAATTGGTTGTTGCAACACCTATCCTCCTACCTCAGCGTCTACGACCAAATACATGTACTGAAAATGAAATTTTCACTAACCAAAATGTACCAAGTCCGAATCCCAAGTTGTAGTATACGAGTACAATGATGGCATTGGTCATACCGTACCGCTATGTAACACAACAGACCCGAATAATTCCCGTCTTATTAACGACACCCCAGAGAATCTGGTCCCGGCAGAGCTAGCACTAGGATTAAACTATAAAACTAGCCAGCCAACATTGAACTTTCGCAGCGTAGCTTTACGTTTTATTTTAAGAAAATAGCTTACTGCTGGCCTGAAGGTCTACCTCACTATGGTGGTGATCATGGAAAACAAAAGAGAAATCCATAAACACAAAATTGTATTTGACCAGGTCCCCACATCTAGTAATTTTAAAGTACACCAATTCTATCTTTATCTATTCATACAATAAATGTCAAAATAAGGTATAGTGTGACATCTTTTCGCTGTAATATTATTGTAATCATGTAATGAAATGTTTAAATGGGACCCCAACACCATATAAAATTATCATAAAGGTTTTACGAAATAAAAAAAAATATATATTTGCACTGCGCCTGCGCCACGCTCCGCCACACTGCTCACCGTGCACCCGCCTCAACCCATTATATAATTGTATTTTTTAAAGTATTTTATTTTATTGTAATACGTATTTTGGATCAATCGCATATTTACATGATTTGTAGGGTTTTAAAATATAAATGTTCAAAAGTCCAAACGACACAAATATTATTATATCCTGCTTTATATAACTAACATGCCCATTAAATTCCACGTTTCTAATAATTTGTTATTAATTATCATCATCATCATCATTACAGCCTAATTATGTCCACTGCTGAACGAAGGCCTCCTAATGATTTCCACGCGGACCGATCCCTTGCAGTTGACATCCATCTGCTACCCGCCACCTTAACCAGATCATCCGTCCATCTGGTTAGGGGTCGGCCTACGCTTCGTTTTCCGTTACGTGGACGCCACTCGAGAACCTTTCCGCCCCATCGGCTCTACGCACTATGTGCCCTGCCCACTGCCACTTCAACTTGCTAATCCTCTGGGCTATGTCGGTCACCCTAGTTCTCCTACGGATATCCTCGTTTCGGATTTTATCGCGTAGGGAGACACCTAACATAGCCCTCTCCATAGCACGCTGAGCAACCTTGAGTCTATTCAAGAGGCCCTTGGTGAGCGACCACGTTTCGCTTCCGTATGTCATAACTGGCAACACAGTGTCAGTCAAAGACCTTCTTCTGAGACACTGAGGTATTTTGGACGAAAAGAGCTGCCTTAACTTCCTGAACGCTGCCCATCCTAATTGAATTCGACGAGAAACCTCCTTCTCGAAATTGGACCTACCCATTTGGACTACCTGTCCCTGGTACACATATAGGTTATTAATCATAAGTTGATTAACACCCCTTATTTTACGTTAAATTGTTGAGTAGGTACTGTACTGCTCACGGTCCGAAGTACCCTGGTGGTCTATTTTCTAACCGTAGTTTTGTTATTGTTTCATTTTATTTAATTTTAACCGATATCAAAAAAGTAGGTTAATCAATTCAACCGTATCTATGCTTTTTTATGTTTGTTCGCGAATATCTTCGTCGTTTATGAACCGATTTTGATGTTTTTTTATTAGGAAAAGAATACGATAGTTCAGAGATGGTGCGATTTAAGAAAGTCAGGGTCTTATGATGGAGACCAGAGAAATCGAGGAACTCCTTTTTTCTCTTTGTTCGCGTATATTTTTTTTAGTGTTAACAGTGCGCGTCATCCGAAAAATAATATTTATACACGGTCTTTTTACTCCGTAATAATAACACTAAATAAAATTACAATTAAATTAAACCTTTTAAAATTCTATCACGACTAAGATTCAACAAAATAAATTAATAAAGACGTCCCAAAAAGATAGGTCAATCCGATTGGGCCGAGATAACAAATCTACTAAACAAAACCGATCAGTTAACACTCCAACGCTCTGTTTATAGAAACATGTCAATCAACCCTAAAGCGATCCGTCTAATTGGGCCGATGAGACCCAACCCTTCACCCGAGTTCCTTCGAAGGAATCGTTTACAAATTGAGTCAATACATAATAGTGTTAATAGAATTCGTAAATACGATTGAGTTGGTTGTTTTGTCCCCAATCCATTAATTGGACTGTAAACAAGTCCTTTGCTCAAGGATACTTGCTTTAAAGATATAGGTAGTCCGGTTTCACAAATTTGTTGAATTGAAGCACAAAATATTTTGTAATAATTTACGTCTTTTGAAATATATTATGCATTAAGGGTAGTTTATCATCATCATCATCAGCTCACTGAACGTTCCCACCGAGGGGTACGAGCCTACCCGTAAAGGGTATATAGGCCTTAGTCGACTACGCGGGCCCAGTGCGGATAGGCTGACTACACGCACAGCCTTTTGAATCTCTTCTCTTCTTGCGCTGGTTCACGATGTTTTCCTTCACCGTAAGAGCGTCGGATAAACGTACATATTATTGCGAAAATTCGAAAATGCATTGGTACGTGGCGGGCTTTAAACCTGCTCTCTCCAAAGAGGAAGGCAACAGTCCACACCAATGAGCCACCAACGCAATATAAAATGTAAACACTTAAAATTAATTAAATACTCAAAGAGCATTTAATTATAGTAAGTAAAATATCCAATATAATAATATATGCCTGTACACTAGGTAGTTCCCGAAATGGCCCGAAAGTATTTTTTGCCTTGAATCTTCCACAGTTGTAAATAACGTTTAAGGCATGCTTTTATATGAGTGAATTACCTTTTAACATGCTATCAAAACGGAGGCCTGCCATGAGAGCACTGACCGGAAGTTATTCCGTATACCCTCGCTTTTAGCATGATGCTTTTAGCAAAAATAGCCAAAGCACTGCCAGATAGTCTTTGTGATTAGTCTGGTAAGTGGATCTTGAAATATTAAATGCGTCATGGAGATTCTGGTAAATATATATTTCAACTATGTCTATTTCTAAGACTTGTCTGTCAAATCACCTAAATAAAAAACTGATGAATAACAACATAATAATGATGAAGAGTTCTATTTATCATCATCATCAACAGCTCATCAAACGTCTCCACCGAGGGGCACGAGCCTACCCGTATAGGGTGATTAGGCCTAAGTCGTCTACGCAAGCCCAGTGCGGGTTGGACGACTTCATGCACAACCTTTGAGTCTCTTCTCAGGCGTGCGCAGGTTTCTTCACGATGTTTTCTTTCACCGTTAGAGCGTCCGATAACGCACATTTCGAAAACACATTGGTAGGTGGCGAACTTGAACCTCTGCCCTCACGGTAGGAGGGCAACAGTCCACATCATTGAGCCACTAACGCTCATCGAGTTTTATTTATAAAAATACTTCTGTTTTCTTTGACACAAATACCAGGCATGACCATAGACTTTAAATATATATCGCATTGATCGTGAATTGTTTTAAAGTCATCGGCAGGCACGCGATCATAGAAATGCTAAATGAAATCCTTGTTAATGGACCTTTTAAATACTAAACAGTATGAAACCAGTACGTACGTTGCGTACAATTCCAAGATGGGGGAGACCTATGTTCAGCAATAGACTGCGATAGGTTTAAGAGATAGAGCGAGAACAGGCTTTGCGTGATTATTAAATAATTACAAACAAAATTCAACAAACACTTATTCAGATAATCCAAAGATAAACACACGAGAAATCCCAACCAATCGAACCGTGTTCCAGCATTTCATTTCATTAGAGATTAACTAAACCCGGCAGATTAACAAAGAAACGACAAGGGGCGAGCAAAAGAAGCGGTGGTCCCTGGCGTCTTAGCATTAGCTCAAATAGCTGGCTTTGTGTAAGCCGAGCTGAGCGAGCGCAAGAAGCGAACGTAGATATAAAGAAAGTCACTGTCGCAATTCAAGTATTTATGACAATTGGTGAACTGGAATTTGAGTACTGGGGGCTAACCACAATCTCTTAAAACAGTATTTACTATTTACTACAGTATTAAGACGAAGTTATATTATTGTAACACTGTTTTAAGAGATGGCGGTATCCCTCCAGACGTGGGTGTCTAATAAACAAGGATAAGTATTATTTCGAAGCTTTTTAAATATGTCTCCGCCCCTTCCGTGGCTGATTTTATATTAAAATGTTGTTTTATTACATTCTCTTAACAAAGTTATAATAAACGGATCATAATCTGGTCTATTACGTATAAAATGAGACTGTCGAAATAATCAAACAAAGCCATGAAAAAGCCGTCTAGAGGTGGTCTAAGATAAATTATGATTAGTTTACTTTATAGATAGAACTTTGACATAGAATTTGGGCATGTGTCAGTCGCCGAAATAAGCATTCCGACTTGCCGTCTGCCTTTCTTCTGAACTAAATCTGCGACTAAAAGTATTTGTTGACTAACCTAACTTTAACAATAATTTAATTAAAAATACTCAACAGAATGGCTTAAAGTGATAATATTATACAAAAATTACTTACGATTTCAATTTTTTTGTTTTACAAAACGCCTAAACAATAAAGCTATCTAGCGTCATCAAGATTCTATATATCTACGTGACCAAATATACTGAACGGAGCTCGTGCAATGTTAACATGGCCTCACAGCGTCGGGGGCAGCGGGCACTGGGCCGATCTTATCTGAAATTGTTTCATTTATACACCAACATCAGCTCCGAAACTTTGATAGAGCACGCGAGCATCGTTNTAAAGTCATCGCCAGGCACGCGATATAGAAATGCTATATGAAATCCTTGTTCATGCACCTTTTAAAAATACTAAACAGTATGAAACCAGTACGTACGTTGCGTACAATTCCAAGATGGGGGAGACCTATGTTCACAAGCAATAGACTGCGATAGGTTTAAGAGATAGAGCGAGAACAGGCTTTGCGTGATTATTAAATAATACAAACAAAATTCAACAACACGTTATTCAGATAAACCAAGAACAAACACGAGAATCCCAACCAATCGAACCGTGTTCCGCATTTCATTTCATTAGAGATTAACTAAACCCGGCAGATTAACAAAGAAACGACAAGGGCGAGCAAAAGAAGCGGTGGTCCCTGGCGTCTTTAGCAAGCTCAAATAGCTGGCTTTGTGTAAGCCGAGCTGAGCGAGCGCAAGAAGCGACGTAGATATAAGAAAGTCACTGTCGCAATTCAAGTATTTATGACAATGGAACTGAAATATAAAATCTTTGAGTACTGGGGGCTAACCACAATCTCTTAAAACAGTATATTATAAATGATACGTCAGCATTTTTGTACAGAAAAGACGGAAGTTATATTATTGTAACACTGTTTTAAGAGATGGCGGTATCCCCTCCAGACGTGGGTGTCTAATAAACAAGGATAAGTATTATTTCGAAGCTTTTTAAATATGTCTCCGCCCCTTCCGTGGCTGATTTTATATTAAAATGGTGTTTTATGCCATTTCTCTTAACAAAGTATAATAAACTGATCAAATCTGGTCTATTACGTATAAAATGAGACTGTCGAAATAATCAAACAAAGCATGAAAAGGCCGTCTAGAGGTGGTCTAAGATAAATTATAGATTAGTTTACTTTATAGATAGAACTTGACATAGAATTTGGGCATGTGTCAGTCGCCGTAATAAGCATTCCGACTTGCCGTCTGCTTTCTTCTGAAACTAAATCTGCGACTAAAAGTATTGTTGACTAACCTAACTTTAACAATAATTTTAAAAAAAATACTCAACAGAATGGTTAAAGTGATAATATATACAAAAATTACTTACGATTTCATTTTTTTTGTTTTACAAAACGCCCAAAAAATAAAGCTATCTAGCGTCATCAAGATTCTATATATCTACGTGACCAAATATACTGAACGGAGCTCGTGCAATGTTAACATGGCCTCACAGCGTCGGGGCAGGGGCACTGGGCCGATCTTATCTGAAATTGTCATTTACACCAACATCAGCTCCGAAACTTGATAGAGCACGCGAGCATCGTTCAGGAAACGAGCTTGCATTGTTCTTAGGAAAAGGTATGATAGGATTGATGGGTTAACCCTTTGACTGCCAAAAATCCATACACAATCAATGATGTAAAAAGTATAGCTTCGTGATATGCTCACAAAACAATTGAAAAAAGTGTTCTGAACGCAGTGACAGCACACATATTTCGAATGAGCGAACATTTACCTAACCAAAAGAGTACAAACCGTACTGTCTCGGCGGTTCGTTTTTGAGACACGGATGGCGTATTTACCTTTATATAAACAGAATGTCATTGTACACAAGAGCGTCAGTGGCTCAGTGGTGTGGACTGTCGCCTTCCTACCGGGAGGGCTGAGGTTCAAATCCCGGCACGTACCAATGTATTTTCGAATTTTCGAAAATATATGTCGTTATCCGACGCCTTACGGTGAAGGAAAACATCGTGAGGAAACCTTCATGCACGCCTGCGAAGAGATTCGAAGGTTGTGTGTGAAGTCGTCCAATCCGCACTGGGCCCACGTGGACGACTAAGGCCTAATCACCCTATACGGGTAGGCTCGTGCCCCTTAGTGGGGACGTTTAATGATCTGATAATGATGATCATTGTACACAATAGGAAATATTGTTTGAGAAGCTTAAATGTGTCTCTGGCAGTCAAAGGGTTACAGTTACTCGAAGGCATCGGTTTATAATATTGACGACCATTTGTGTGATGGTTGAGACTTCGGCTGCTGCATGGGGTTCCAGATTCAATCCCCGGGCAGTTCAAACATTTGTGTGCCTGAAACATGTCTGTTTGTAATGGTCTGGGTGTTTTCTATTTATAATATGAATGAATTTACAAAAAAATGTAAATAAGTACGTTATCCGTTTAGTACCAATACAAGCTTCACGCTTAAACTTGGGGCTAGATGCGCTGTGTGAATGTCAGTAGATATTATTATTATACACCAACGTGAGCTCCGAAATCAACGAGCATCGTTAGGAAACTACGAGCTTGCAATTTCTTTCGGTTCTTAGCTGTGAAAAGTTATTATATTTCTTGGTAAATTTACTGATTCATTGCGATGATGGCATGTTACAATTGCACAGGTTGGCATTTTGGGAAAATCCGGTAATTTCTTCTAATATTCGTGCGTCTTGACTCGTCTCACAGAGCGTAAACTGGCAGCCAGTGTATGCTCGTTGAGCTTACATTGTCGCACTTAAAAACGCGGCTTGCCCCATCTCCTGTATTGGGAAATCTGTGGGCACGAGCATCCGTATTGGGTGTGTAGGCCCTAGTCATCCATGCAAGCCCAGTGCGGAATCCACCGACTTCACGTACATCCTTTGAATCTCTTCGTAGGCGTGCGCAGGGTTCCTCGCGATGTTTTCCTTGATTGTAAGAGCGTCGGATAAACGTATGTATAATTTCTAATTTTCGAAAAGATATTGGTACGTACACCCTCGAGATCGTAAGGCACAAGTCCACACCTATGAGGACTAGGATAGTGGCGCAAAAAGGAGTAGAATATGTCTCGTAGTGGCCTGCTGTAAGCTAAAGATAGGAACTGAAGGGAGATAGACATTTATTTAACCATTTGAACGCCGATGTCAGCTGTCCGAAATAATAGATTTTCTAATGTGTCTGGATTCCTAGCGTTCGAAGGGTTAACCTGAGATTTTGTTAAAACTTTTTTCCTATTTAATTCGAAACCAGTCTGATCGTAAAAACTTCTGTTCTTTTAATTCATAATCATTACTAGAATTCCATCAACACTTGAAGACCAGTGTCGAAGCTCCTCGTATTGCTCGAGGCA